>ML208628.1:14205-33703 GCA_004369065.1 Pluteus cervinus
ACTAGATTAGCGCCACTGGCGTGGCCCGCACCTTGCTTTCTGTTTCCTCGTGTGCGTGTGAATTCATGGACCCTGAGTGAAAATCAGCGCTGATTTTTGTGTAGGGTCCGTCACGGCTGTCACGCGTGCACGGCGCAGGTTTTCATGCTCCTTCTCCCTTATCCTCTGCTTTAGCATTCTCACTCATGTCATGGACGCATGAGAATAGATTGCATATTTACAGGGTACCAGTCAGTATTACAGACATTTTTACGCTCTCTTCGTCTTCTTACGCGGCGGTGGCAGATCGACGTCGAATGGATCTTTCTTCTCCGGTGTTTTTAAGGCAACGGGAGGAGGCGCGGCCGACAACACACGCATCGCAACAATATCAATCGTTGTCGTCCTTCCCTTTCTCCAGTAATTGACGTTGAAGTTGACACGTACCACTGCTCCATGGAAAGTGGCGTTGTATTGTGACGGTTTCAATAGGTCGCCGTTCTTGTCATAAGCCTGGATTTCCTGGGCTTGATACCTTTGGATTGTCTCTGGCCACATTTCTACGGCCTCTTTGGAACGAGGGTTCCACCTTTCACGTACGCTCTCGACTTCCTCGTCGGACAGATCCTCGACGCGATCCTATCTCGGTGTCAGCAACAGATCTTTTACGGTAAAAGGAACGTGGATAATAACCTTGAATACTTTGTGTCTGAATTTGATGCAGGTGTCGCTCGTCCTATCTTTCAGCGGCGAATTCTCCATCTTCGTATCAACTCCTTTCATAATATTTTCAAGGTTTGTTCTTGCCACTATGAACTCTTCGTCGAAGAGTGTAACGCCGGGAATGATTCCTTCCGTGAACATTATCATCTGGTATCTAATCTCAGGAATTACTTGCTTACCGACGGCGTTCAATCGAGCGTCTTTCAGTTCCTTGTTGAACTCGTTCGGTTTGAATAGTCCGATGTCCATGAAGCATGAGTTGATTTTCACGACTGTTGAGAGCATGACAGGGTCTGCTTCTTCTTTGTTTGTTTCGTTCTTCAGTACTAACTTCTTTCCGTATGTGGTCGAAACCCATTGGACGGTGTCGGATACCCCTGTGTTTCCGGCATACGTCTCATGGCTTTTCAGCAAATTGTGCAAGCGCTCCATCCGGTGATTCTAGTGCACGTTAAACCTCTGTCTACAAATCCATATTGACGCGTACGTACTTTCTCTTCGTCGCTGTCTGGGACGTCTGACAGAGTTGAAGCAGATGATGAGGCTTTAGCCATTGTGAGACAGGGACTTGGACAGCGGGGCGCGGCGGTGGATTCTATTTAAGCAAAATCCGCATATCAACAAATGTCAATTTCCGAGCAAGGTATCCAATGCTTGACGGTTTTGGCTATACTACTGATTGTGCGGGATTCTTAGTGTGGACAAATGCGGAGGCATTCTAATATTCCATGGAATGTTTCAACGAAACCATGGGCAACATGATGTCGAACAGTGAAGATTGCAGCTACGTCTTTGTTCTGCAACTTGGAATTGATATGCTGCGCGTCAACTTCGGAGCCGTCATGTCTTTGAACGGACACTTTTTGAGGTCGTCTTCCCCGCTTTCAAAGGTTAGTGGACTCAAAGGGTTTTGTTATGATAAACTTACGACAACATTTGTGGATAAAAAAATAGTATCAGGTCGTACGCCCCTCCCACTCATCCATAGGTTGACAGGGACCACTTCTCCGACCTGCACCCGATCTTCCATCTTTTTTAGGTTCGCAACTGCTGCGTAGAAGAGTGGTTTTCGAGTCGGTTTATCACTGGCACGTAGCTGGATCGACAAGGTATGCGCTTCCGTCTCAATGACGCTGTGTGCAACCTCTGGATGAAGCTGGCGATCTAGCATGTCCTCCATTACATGTCCGATGATTTTCACTTGAATTTTTTTGCGATAGCGATGTCCGGTGTTGTATACAAGATATTCCTCACCATCAGAGTGCTTCCCCCAAGTTGTCATGTCCGCAAAGTATGCAGATGCGAGAGCGAGAGGCATGATGTTAGTAAAACACGGTCAGAGGTCACATTTAGTGACTACAATGGTGCTAATGCTTCGATACACAGTTAGCTACAGTAGCTTTTCTGCTCATTGGGAAGACGGATCTGAAGACTATGGGATTTGTGAGTCATCGATGCTATCAAAACAATCTTGAGTACTTACGCAGCATCTGCAGATATCTCTGTCGTCTTTCCTCGGACATGCATGGCCTCGTCCGGCTCATCGCTTGGTAGGAGGTTATGTAGTACCTGGGTTGTTCTTCCGTTGTCTGATTATATTTTTGTTAGTTACTTCTGAAGCCAAATAGATCAATATATGCATACGCTCATCTCGCGACGATGTTCCATGGTGGTAAGTTGTGCGTAGCGATGTCATGTTGTGACAATCCTCGGTCACAACAGTGGGTGGCGGGAGGAAGATGAAGCAGGACACGTCATGATGACGGTGAAACATTGGAGACCCACCAGCTCTTCGACAGACCTGTCCTTTGCCGGTTTGCCCATGGGCTTCCGTCTTCCATCTAGCACACAGCAGCACGATGGGTAACGAGCATTCCGTTTTTCAGTGAGTGACTCGTCATATGATTCAGACCTGAGTTGACGGAACCACGCAGATTGTATCCGTTCTCGGACTCTATTTTCGGTTGCTTGTCGCCAGTTGATCTCTATCATCTTCAGTTGACATGCTTCCGTCTTAACGCCATCATCATCAACTTCAACAGTCGTGCTTACCATCTTGAAGACGTCCTTTCCCCGTTTTTCGAGAAAGATGAATACACGGATTTCCGGGAAATGCAAAAGTCTACCAATGCGTTTATCTCAGGATCAACAGCTCTTCAATTCTTCTCAAGGGAGGTCTTCGAGGGTTGTGACTTGGATTTGTATGTTGAAAAGGGACAGGAGACGGCCCTGGTGGATTGGTTGCAATCCATTCACTACAAACTGGTGCAGTTAATAGGTTTGACGGAGGAGGAGATGGAGCAGGTGGAAGAACCGCCTTCTCTTTTTTATTCCCCCTACGTTATTCAGTTTTTGAAACTGATTCGTGGGGAGAAACGAATCGAGGTTATGGTCATTGATCGTTCGCCTTTATTCGCTATTTTCCACTTTGCTTTGAGTACGTGATTCCACGATTTTTCTTGATGGCTATTGACCTTTCTGTCTTCGTTATAGCTTGTGTCCACAACTTCATCACGTATGAGGGCGCAATGTCCCTCTATCCTTACTCAACTTTTCACGATCGGCAAGCCCTCTTTCTGCCTCATGTTCTTGGTGAACGAGACGGAGTCTTCTGTCAGAAATACGAGCGGCGAGGTTGGGAGATCTGCGATGCTCCTGGTATGGTCCACCATATGTCGTCATCAGTGGATCGACAGGTGGGAGATTCTTATTGTTGGTATCAACCGATCAGTTCCAAGTCGGACACTCTTCAGAAGCTTTCATGGAGGGTGAATTGGTCGGGACTGGGAGTAGCATCCATCAAGATTTCGAAAATGTAGTTTTTGTATATATGTATTTTTTACTTCTCTGTCACGCGTGTGCCCCTGTTCAACCTCTTGTCTCTGATGTCATCCTCGCTTCATTCGCAGCTGTCAGTATTAACCATTTCCGAAATCAAATATGCAGTTGGACACCTATTGAAGGGATGTAACCGTCTAACACACGATGAGCTGATTGAGCACGTCGTGAGATATGCTCCCAGGGATGTCCTTCAGCAGTTGTTGCACCAAGTGCAGCAAGCGGAATCAAGTCATCAATGTATCAAACATTCAAGAGATATCGAGGGAGACGAGCTCCGCAGCTCGCAAAGGAGGGTTAGTGCACGGGTAGCCGAAACCGTGGACGGGGTGGATAGCATGCGGGACGTGCCAGTCTGCGAAAAAGCATTTTTAGATATTGCGACAGACACCGAAGCACGAGGGTGTTATGCTGATTTTTACAAGCATGGAGATCCTGCTGGCTTCCAGTTCAGGATATGTGCTGTTTGTGGTCGAGAGATGTTGACCTGTGAGACTGATTTCAGCTTGCGAGGTACGCAGACGTGAAAGGGCATTGTGCAAATTCTCGGAGTCTGAATGAGTTTGGCAACAGGACTGACCGACATTCGGCATTTATACCGGTTGTACCCTGCGCAACCACATCCTGCACACACTCTGTTTCAAGGAGCTTTGCTCTGTCCCAAGGGCGTTGTTGAACACCAAGGACAGACGAAACTCTGGATATGCAATTCATGCGAGTCCGAGTTAGCTGCCGAAGTGCTCACTCCCCCTCGGCATAGTCTAGCGAATAATCTTTGGGTTGGGAACGTGCCTTGGCAATTGCAGCGTCTTACGCTCCCAGAACAGCTGCTTATTGCACAGCTTCATCCTCGTGTCTTTGTGTTCAAACTCTTTCCACGCTCGGGGGGTGCAGGATTTGATGATTCTTGTCTGCAACGTGGACTGCGTGGGACGGTGAGCACGTACGCTCTCGATGTAGAGGGTGTGGCGACCATGCTCTCTGGCAATCTGATGCCCCGACCACCATCAATTCTTGCCTCTGTTCTGAGCATCACATTTGCAACCCGACGATCCCCACCTCAGCAGTGGTTGCGGAACACATTCAAAGTCCGTAGGATGTATGTGTTTGAAGCTCTGCATTGGTTGAAGGCAAATAACGCGAAGTATTATGGACGCATTGAAATCGATTCGTCTCGCTTGCAAGCCTTACCAGTTGATGATGTTCCTGCCGAAATCATGGCAATTGTTCGCCGCTCATCAGAGGAGGACGTGGCCGATGTAGAACATGAGGGTTATGTGCCAGAGGATGATGCACAAAGTGAGGAAGGTGTGTGTTGCTATTCAGATTCTTTTTTTTACTGGATGACGATGGGAGTACTAGACCCTGTGGTAATTCCGCTGGAAATGTCTGGAGCCATTGACACGGATTTGAGTCAGCTCCCTGCTAGTGATTTGACGCTCTGGGCTCTGAGCAATCTGTGGAAGGAAGGCGAAGAGGGTGGTTACGCAATTCGTCCAGGATCTCGACCAGTTTCCGAATTTGGGCGCGGTCAAGACGGGGTCACTGTTGACCAGAATTTTTTCGTGAGGGCGTTCCCATGTTTATTTCCATATGGATTGGGAGGTCCTGAGGATCACAAGGCAGTCTCGCTGAGTCTATCCGAACATTCGCGTTGGCTATTGGAGTATCATGATCGTCGGTTCCGTCGCCATCCAGTTCTCCCTTTTTTGATTTTCGGAATCTTACAGAAAAGGGAGGCATTACTTTCGGCTCGAATTCAAGCGCACCGGCGTTCTTTCAAAAGAGATCTACCCATTCTATCCGGTATCACCATGGCCCAAATGCATAAGGCGCGTTTAGAAGAAGAATCTGGCCAGCCTATCAGCAATCCGGCAGTGAAATTGCTTCACACACACTTACATGCCACGGCCGGTCGTGTACAAGGGTCCGATGAAGCACGCTATCGCCTGAGAAGTCAGATATGGTCGACATCTGTCGTTCATGGTCCCCCAACACTCTGGATGACCATTAATCCTTCAGATCTTCATGATCCGATTGCCCAGGTGTTGGCTGGGGAGCAATTCGATCTTCAGGATCTGACCACCCTCGAATGCTTGACTCGTGAACAGAGAGCTCGCAACATTGCTGAAGACCCGCTTGCAGCAAGCAAGTTTTTCCAAATTATCATCGGCTTAATCTTCCGTTCACTATTTGGAGTTCACACCTACCCATCTCGGGTCGTCGGGCATAAAGGAATATTTGGGAAAGTTGCAGCCTACTTCGGGGTTATGGAAAGCCAAGCTCGAGGAACACTTCACCTGCATCTTATTCTTTGGTTGCTCGGAAGTCCACCAGCAGATGTTATGCAGGAGAAATTACACAGCGCAGAATTTAGAGAACAATTGTTATCATTTATCAAGGCCAACATCCGTGCTTATACTCCAGGTCTCGAATCGGCTGAAAGTATTCAGGATATTCCCTGTGACAAGAACATCGCTTTTACTCGTCCTCCCGATCCACAGGCACGACATTACGAGAAGGAGTTGCAGGAGTTTGAGACGAAGGTGGTGCGGACAGAGCAGGTTCACACATGCAAGCTCGGTCGTTGTCTAGTCTCCGACTGCTATGGTCGGGTTCACTGTAAACGGCACGCGCCATGGCCTACAAGTCCATGTGATTATGTGAACGAAAACGGTGAATGGGGATGTCGGCGGTCATACGGAATGGTGAACGCGTGGAATCCTGCGGTGTCGGTGAATGCACGATGTAATAACGATGTGAAGCTGCTCACCCACAGTCGCGAGACAAGGGATATAGCATACTACATCACCATGTATGCGGCAAAGAAGCAGAAGAAGACGTCGAACATGTCGGCTGTCCTTGCAAAGGGATTCGAATACCATGAAGTCCGTCTAAGCGAGTCAGAGGTTGCTGAAGTTCGTGAGCAACAGCGACTGCTGTTGTATCGTCTAGTGCAAACCATCAATCACGAACAAGAATTAGCCGCTCCGATGGTCATGAATTACCTCATGGGCTGGGGAGACACGATCTGTTCTCACCATTACGTGCCCTTCTTTTGGTCTGGATTTGCCGGGTTATTGTTGAAACAGTACCCAGAGTTATTAGGGTAAGTGACCAGGCATTGGATGTGTTAGACTCAAACTCATGAAGAGCTAGCGGTTGTCCTGTTGAAGCTCCCGTCGTTTCAGATGCCGAACAAGATGCAGATGACCCTGAAACAGTGGTTGTTAGTCTAAACGACGAAAATCATCTGTCAATTCGAGACCAGGTTGCGGATTATTATTATCGAGGGGAGGGATTGAAGAACATGAACGTGCTGGATTTCTTCATGAACACCTATGAAGAAAAACGGCCGTCGTCAGAGCATGAACATTGGGAAGGACGCAGAAGAAACGCACGATTCGATTATCAAGACGGACACCCCCGTCAATCGAAATATCGACGGGTCCTACGGAGTTCGGGGCACAATACATTACCCAACTTTCAAGGTCGCAAATTCGCGAAGCGAGACGATGCGGAGACATACCAGTTCTTCTGTGCGTCCATCCTGGTCCTTCTGAAGCCTTGGCGGAAATTGGAAGACCTCAAGGAAGGCTTTCTATCATGGTCTGCAGCTTACGACGCATTTGAGGCTGTAGCCCCACGTCGGCTATTGAACATCATCTCCGGAACGCAATATCAGCACGAATGTGAGACGGCAGCACAGGCAAAAGGGCACCAGAGGACCCAGGGTGAAGCTTTCATGGAGGACACTGGGACGGAGGACGATGAGGATGGCGCAATCGAACATGAAGCGGATCAAATCCATCTCGATCTAGAACACCGATACTTGATAGAGAAAGAACCCGAAACTGAAGAAAGCAAACATGGGGATGAGGTTGTGAGTGAAGGATATAAAGCAGGATTGTTCCGAATGGCCGCAAGAGAGGTCCCGCCACATTCGTTTTCGGCCCATGCGGCAACCCAAGAGGACATCGAATGTTTAGGTCGATGGAGGGCCCAGATGATGGAATCAATCCAAACCCAGGCTGGACACTTGCGCGAAGAAGTTGATCCCGGGTCTGTTGGACGAATGGGCAGTGGCGAAGAGGACACGCCTCTCGTGATGCCGAATGGAAACCCTGCGAGCGAAGATGCCTTGAGTTCTCTAGATGTATCCGAACTGAATGATTCGCAGCGTCGTGCATACGACATCATCACATGGCATTTGAAACAGTCCATAGACGCCCGTGATCCACCACCTCTCCGAATGCTCATACACGGCGAAGGAGGCACGGGAAAATCAAAAGTGATCCAGACGGTCACGCAATCTTTCGAGAGGCTTAAAGTCCGGCACCGCCTAATGAAAGCAGCTTATACGGGAATTGCAGCATCCCTCATCGACGGGAAGACAACCCATGTTATAGGTGGCCTAAAAGTTGGAGGAAACGGAAAAATCGCAGCCGAGAGAAAAGTCAAACTGCAGCGTTTCTGGCAAGATCTGAATTACCTTATCATCGACGAAATCTCCATGATCGCGAAAGACTTTCTTGCAAGGCTTTCCCGCAACATACACAGCTTCAAGCAAGGTGGTACTTCTCCATCCTATGCCAACCATTCTTTCGGAGGAGTATCAGTCATCTTCGCAGGGGATTTCCACCAATTCCCACCTGTAGCTGGCTCCCCACTCTATTATCCATCCAATTTACGGCGGGATTCCGAGGATAACATGCTCGGAAGGGCAATATACGAAGAATTCACCACCGTCGTGGTTTTGACCGAACAAATGCGAGTCACAGATCCAATGTGGACGGCATTCCTCAGGCGTTTGCGATTTGGGCAAGTCGTGGATGAAGATATGGAGATGCTTCGTGGATTGATTTTGAAGGAAAGCGATCGAGACGACGTCAGTGTCATGACCTCTCCACTGATTACGCCACGACACGGCGTGCGTCAAAAGTGGAACGACGCCGCGATAAGACATGTGCAACGACAGAACGATAAACACCTGTATGTCTGTCCAGCCCAAGATCGCGTGAAAGGACGGCCATTGTCTATCAAAGAACAGATTGCTTTTCAGAAGCGGAGAAATGCTGTCGACCCTCAGACGGGGAGGAAGAGGAAACAGAATGGAAAAGATCTGGCGAAGACTATCACCGTTTGTGTCGGGATGACGGTGATGGTGACAACAAATATTGAAACCGACTTGGATATCACGAATGGGGCACGGGGAGAGATCGTGCAGGTCGTCCTCCATCCAGAGGAAGAGACCCCGATAGCAGACGAAGACGGTGTCGTCCATCTGAGCCGACTTCCAATGTACATCTTGGTTCGTCTCAGCCGGACACGAGCAGCACGCTTACAAGGGCTAGACGATGGAGTAATCCCAGTGATGCCGACATCCCTGGGGTACCACATCTGGGTTGAAGGAACACAGAAGCGAATCGTTCAACGTACCGTCACCCGAAAGCAGTTTCCACTCACAGCAGCTTATAGTTTCACGGATTACCGCGCGCAGGGCCAGACTCTCTCGAGCGTGTTGATAGACATCAGCAAACCACCCTGTGGTGCACTCACGTTGTTCAATCTCTACGTTGCGCTCTCTAGAAGTCGTGGTCGAGACCGGATAAGGTTGTTATGGAAGTTTGAGGAGTCGATATTCCGGAAAGGGCACTCGGCGGAACTGCTGGCCGAAGACGATCGTATAGCACGCCTGGATTCACAAACGAAGAGATGGTTCGACGCAGTGAAAGATTAGATATTATTGCAATAGGAGAAAAGAGTTACATAGGCTGCCAGACAAAGATAGACACGTCCATCTGAACAGGCACAGGTGTCACCGCTTCACCATCCCCATGATGCACGAACATCGTTTCATAGACCACGATAATCATCTGGAATAAATATATGCATGAAATCAAGGAAAAAGTTTCGAAACAGGAAGAAACACACCTGTCTTTGCTCCCCCCCAAAAATATCATGCGTATGCAAAGCACCACGACTCTGTGATTCTGAACGCAGCTAGGGGCATGATGAGATGTGTGCGAGCTCGTGATTGGTGACATCAGCTTGCGGGCAGTTGGAGACGGTTGAGTTCTCGAGTGTTAGTATCAGACATGGACCTGGAGTAGGTTACCACTTGAAAGAGAAGTCCAGCGGCAGTCGGAAAGCGTGACCAGAAGATACTAGAAGGGGCGAGGAAACCCAGCACGCAGACGTCGAAACCCAGCACGCAGACGTCCAAAGGACCGGTAACGCCGTAGCCGATTTAACACCGTCCACCAGCGAGGCAACGGCAGGGGTGCTAGATGGCCTCGGGCGAAAGCAGCCTGTACGAGGAGTGGCGGTTGTACGAGAAAGAAAAGAGCGTTCGTGCGTTGGTTGACCGATGGGAAGAAGCGCACGTGAAAGTGGCTGTTATGTTTGCGTCGCGATGGTTTTCTGCATTGCTTACGTCAGGGGGATGGGCTGGTGGAGAGACCTTGCTAAAGCAAGGTGACTTCCTATTTGGGCGCTACACTAGAAAACTCTCCTTGAACTCTCCCATCGCTCCTGTTCTCGCGATTGAAACTGCAGCTGCTGTCTCTGTCTGAAATATTACTTGGTCAGGTCAGGCTGTGACTTTAGACAGTGCTTGGCAAGTCGGACCCTTGACTGGCCCACAATTCGCCACATCGTCTTCAATGCCATTTCGTTCTCGTTCTTGTTGGTCCTGCTGGCATAGTTGCGGGGTCCAGGTCCAAAGGACACCTGTGGGCTAACGGTATGTCACCATTCAGTTTTTTTCTTCTATCACCGAATGACTCAGAACTGCGCCGTTGCTAGAGCCGACACATCACGCTGGGAACAACACGAGTACGCTGCTGCCAGTGGCAGATGCTATGGTACGTTATGAGACTATACGACCTATTGAAATCGTGCTAAAAGAGACTCAGTAAGTTCACCGGATCCGCTCCTTTTGCCATCTTCACGAACAAATCAAGCGTTTAGGACAAGGTATGCATCCTGATAAAATTATCAGGCTCCAATCTCGTCAATCCCCCTCAAAAGGTTAGATGATGAAAACTGTCCGTACAATTATGGCCAATGTGAGTCTACATACTGCCTCGAAGATGTCTTTTGAAATTGGGACAGAAACTTCGACTTACGCGAATTTGGCCTATTGGTAAAATCGACACCACGGCCAAGACAAGCTCGATGTGGGGCGTATCTGCATGTTGGTAAGTTGTTGTCGATTATTCCACCGGTTTCATTGTCGACCTTTTACAGTATTTGTTTTAACCTATTGCCCAGATCTATTCGACATTAATATAAAGCGTCGGAGATGCACAGATTGCAGATGTCGTTCGATCACGAACATCTCGCCTACTAGACGGGGACGGAAACACCATCAATGAATGGCGTAATGGGGCTGCATGGGTGTGATGCGGGTTCTATCGACGATATTGGTCAATGGAATGAGCACCGGAATGGTATAAATAAGTAGCCCTTCAAACATACGAGCTTTATGGCGCAATCTCACCTCCCACGAGGACCAAAGCATTCTACCCATCCACGCCGAGATCCAATGAGATCTCTAGACGCTGTAACTGGTATTTCACGCACAAGCGCCCATTTCGTGATAATCCTCCATCCTTCCAAGTAGTACGCATATTTCGGAACTCTGAAAATTGATAAAGTCAAAGGGCCCAGAGATAGACGCGTTGTAAACTTGGAATTCGATTTTGTGTCTACAGTGAACCTAAACGCTGAGCGCTTGGAATGAATTGATCGGTTCCAATACGCTGAAGCTGTGCCTGGAGAGGTCAGATGACCAAGTGCAGCGCCTACGTTCGGAATGCACAGGACAAACCCTGAACACGATGCGTCCGTTGACCTGCATATAGAGCACAACCCCTCCCACTAATCCTCACTTCGTCCACTTCGAACTTCCATCCCGCTTATCCCTCCTCACTTCCTGGAGGTATTGTTGATCTCCCTCATCTTAACAAGTCGGAGCCGGTGAAACATGAACTTACTTCATAACGTTACTCAAGGATGCTCACCGTGCTCGTGCTAACACTTGCGCTCTTGCGAGTGCAAGCTGCTCCTTTCTCCGAAGCTGGCGCAGCTACCAACCCTACCCTCGCTCACACCATCTTCTTCGGCATTCAGCCCCGTACCGCCGGCGCAGAGGCTAATATGCGTACCCTATACGATATAGTCCGCAGCTGCGTCTTCACGATCGCGGCATGCGTCTACCGGGCTATTCATCAAAATATCCCAGATCCGGAGGCGACGATGTGGGGAAAGTTGCGAGTGCGAATTAAAATGACGATCTATGCGTTGATTGCACCGGAGGCCTTCATTTGGTGGGCCATGCGGCAGCGATATGGGGCGATAGAGATTGCGAAGGAGGTGAACGAACTGAAATATGGTAAGTAATCATGTTTCCGTTCATAAGAAGGTTGTTCAATAGGGAGCAGGATTAAACTGGACACAAACACACGGGCAATTCGCCCAAATGGGTGGATTCGCTCGAAAAGACAACAAGCATGTTCTCTACCCCGAAACACTCATCAGTCTACTCTGGCAAGGCCAAATTGATCTGGATCAACTCAAATTAACGAAGGAAGATATCAACGACAAGAGCAAAGGCGACATACTTTCAAAAGCCCTAGTTGCCTTCCAGACAACGTGGTTCGTCTTTGAATGCATCGCTCGGCTACAGCAGAACCTTCCCCTTCTCGAGCTAGAGGTCGTTACTCTCGCGTTCGCCGTCCTCAACGTTATCACTTACGCACTTTGGTGGTATAAACCCCTTAACGTCCTCCGCCCGATCTACCTCCATATCCGAGAGCCCCCAGAGGATTGGTCACGAGGACAGATTGACTACGTCGAGGACAATGGGTGGTGGAAGTCGACGTGGAAATGGTTCATTAAACGACCAGTCCTGGTGGTTACGAAGATGATTCTGCAGCTGTTTGGGGTCGTGGTCTACATGGAGGTTCAAGCGGAAGAGAAAAGAGAAGGGATGGTGGCAAGGGGAAAGGCAGCATTGAGGGAGATGGTCGATGCTATCAAGGAAGATGTTGGAAAGCGGCGGTGGTGGATGACGGTATGGAAGCGTTTGATGAAGCAACCGTTCGTGGCTGTTGCATGGCCACTTTTGGAGCTGTTTCAGGACTTCGACGTGCACAGCGAAGCCACGCACGTCTCGACTTTTTACGGGTTGAGAATAGATGAGAAGGTGGATTTGGTTGGGCGGCTGTCATGCTTTATTGGGATGATCTTCGGTGCCATCCACTTTCTGTCTTGGCACTCCACCTTCCCCACTCGCACTGAGCTCCTTCTCTGGAGAATCTCGTCCATTGTCTTGGTTTCCCAGCCAGCACTTCTTCCGCTTTCCCCCCTTTTCAACCAGTTCTACGTTCGCACGCCAGACGGATCGTGGCGAGAATCAATCACACAAGTTCTATACAAGTTCTTCCAAATTCTCTCATTCTTTGTTGGGCCAATTCCCTACATACTCGCTCGATTCTGCATCCTCGTCCTTGCCTTCCTCACACTTAACCACCTTCCTCCTCGTGCCTTGGACAGCATTACGTGGACTTTCTACATTCCTCATCTCTAGCTATCCCCCACCGGTGCCCGTCTCCCTTTGCTCTCAGCTGTCTTCTGTTCGAATACCACTGCTCCTTTCTTCTCCCACCCACCACTTCGTCATCCAGCTCGCAATTATCGGATCGTCTTAGTAGCTCGTTATATGTCCTCATTCAATTGCGCCGTTTGGACTTATCTAGTTCCCCTCTCATGACCCTCATTCTTGCATGTTGAACACCACCTCGTCGTATTTTCCCTTACCCATGTTCGTCTAAATTCCCCTTACAATGTTATTGAGTCTCTTAGAATTGGTGTCTCGAAGCTGACCTCTATGATTTCGCCCGTCCAGACTGTAAAGGTGTTACGCTGCTATTGCAGAGATATAAGGTGAATAAGCACCAAAGTACACGACAAGGAACGGAAAAGGTCTACTGCACTTCATGTAAAACTCTAAAACGGGGCACTTGCACAACAGGACTCGAAATTACTTGTTAACCCTCCGATAATCACCAGCATATAATCGACGAGGTCACCCCTTGGTCGGACCTCAACATTCAGCTTATTGGAGTCATGGGACTGGTTCATGTCCCTAGATAGGGCAGTTAAAGCAAATGAAGTCACGAGGTGAAGCACTCCAGTGCGTTCTGCCAGTATCTTACCCAGCTCTTCGATCGCGTGGGTTCCTTTCGTATATCGGCGGTCCTAGAATCATAAGTGAGGTCAGTAAGGAGTGGGGGAACACCGACAGAAGCTGTGAGTATGCTATTGCACGGAAAGTTGTGATGATAGGTGACCTTGTATGCGAGCCGAATCCAGACTTGAACCATACATACCAGGAAGAGAGGACCGAGCTTAGATGATCCTACAAAATTTAATCGACGCGTCAGGAAATGTTTCGACGAAGGGGTTGAAGACATCATGAGATGATATCATCAAAGCACGGAAAGGGGAACCCAACCTGATCAAACGCAATAGACGACGCGAACTCCTCCATGTGGAACTGGACACGTCTTTCGCTCTAGTCGAAAAGGACGCCACTCTGATACGAGAGGTTGATGCGAAACTTATGTTTTGTTAGAATACCTTCATCTTCACAGCTCATACCGTAGATAGGCTATCATCGTGAACTTGTAAAATTTCCCAAATCAAACAAAACCGCCGGTACAAGAGGCAGCACACCTAAACGCGATAGATAATCGAAGTGTACTTAGAATCTAAGGTTCAAAGTTGGATTAGTAGGGTCTCGGAGAAGTAATGTTGTCGAGACTTACTACAAAGTACCCCGCCTCCACCTGATTCTTGTTACCCTTGCTTGCCCTCTGTTCTTGCCGCAGTGCATACATTGGATCCGGTTGGTCAAAGTTCTTCCATCGACGCAACCGATCCCTCGTTCCCCATCATATGTACCAACTCACTCAGCAGCGGAACCCTCACCAACTCAACCTCCTCCCTTTTATCCTCCGTCGCAAACGTCTGCAAAACCAGTTTCATCGCATAAAAACCAACCTCTTCCCCCTGTTCTTGTTAAAAAGAAAATTTATCCGTCAACGCCGAAGGTGTCGGCGTACTAGCGGGGTTTCGTGATGGTGCAACTGTGATCGACGATGTCAGTAATTAACAAATCCTCGATAGATCCTCACTAGCCTCACCTCGATAACCCTCCCTACGCACAGCGCTTCCACCTGTCAAAAAGATAATGGGCCTGCGAACGCCATCTACGGAACCAGATGTCAGCGTAAAGGACTTGATCAGCGTCGGGTATATGATCAACACACGAAAGTTATGAAACGTGATGAAAGGCGTCGAAAAGGAAGGAGCAGAAAAATAGGCAGAAGAGCGGAACTAACCTGTCGGTTCGGACTACAACTCAACTACCGGCGTTTAATGAAGCGCCCACTGAGATGCCCAATGATACGAGTTGTCATCTTGTATTGTGGTAAATCACAGACTTGGGATAGCGGCTGAGGAAAGGGAGAGCGTGAGTAAGAAGTCTTAAAAGATGATAAACAGAATTGACGAAAGTTGGAGACGTACCTTCTGTGCAGAGCATAAGCGCTCGTATTATCACCGCTCCCCAAACATCGCCCTCCCTTCAGTGTTGCCTTGCCCATACTTGTTCCATGAGGTTTCTAACGACTTGAGGATTAGCCCCCGAGAGACAGATCCATTGGCATCCTGCAGTCGAAAAGTGTCAGACCTGAACGCGCTCCACAGAAGCGAGCAAGCAGGGAGGGAGGTGGAAGGGACTAGATGGTCAGATCGAAAGAAGAAGGCACGGAGGAGTCGATTTACTTCCAAATATCCACGACAGAAAAGCAAACCCGGTGTCCTGGTCCCTGGGCTTTACTTTTGATGTAGTCAGGACTCGTCTTTCGACCCATGAGCAGCAGATATCGAGAATAAGACCATTCTACAGATGTTGAGGCGAAAACTGTGATTGGGAATGAGCTTCAGGTGAAAGAAAAGAGCAGTCCTCAGAATCAAAACGCACTAGTACCTCCCAGACCGCTCATCACCACTACATGAGCTTCAGAGGCTTGAAGAGTAGACGAGGACTTTGGATGAGTATGTAGTGGGGTGGGATAGGTAGAATGAGGCCAAGGCTAGCTGAAGCTTGTTGATGGCGTTGGGAGAAGGGAGGTGGTAATGTTTACAAGACCTGGCATAACCAAACAACTTGCTTTTTAGGCCGAAACGTTTTCGACACGCACTTGACCTCAACAACTTGAATTCTCACTTCAACGGTCAATCCTCCATTTCAAACTCTCTATTACTCGCGTTAGGTGTGAACAAACGTAACTCTCCCCCGTTGCTAAGCCTCCAACTCAGATAATAAAGCGCAAAAATGGCGCCAAATCCGTGATTTGATGTTGAACAAAGGTCAGCGCGACGTATCCAAAATAGTGGCAAGGCCACAACGCTCAATTTTTCCCGCAGGACAAAGTCATCTGCGAAACTCGAATGTAGGAGGTAGTCACATTTCGACTGAGCGTACGATAGATGAAGAGACAAGACGTGATAACGAACTTGACGAACAGCAAGACAACAAAACAAGTGCCAGTCAGAGTCAGACAATAGCATTTGCATCTCGTTCTGAATTTTGCAGGCTAGTGCCCCTGGACACCACAGAATTACGCCAACTATCACCGACATTGTCAATAAGCACGTGGGACCAGACATTCTCGACAGATCCTCACCTCATCTAATCGTACCCACACAATTCGCTTCTAGACATCGGATGATAAACAGCGAGGCTAAACTCATCGTGATTCCTTGTCCACCCCCTGCGAGATCTAGTTTTCATGTTGACGAAGACAGATGAGACGGTTCGTCCACTCGATAGGCCGCATACGTCACCTACAGGAGTATAGATCAGTTTAGGTACGTATATTGTGAAGGCTACAACCGTGCAGCGCCAGAAGAAAGGAAAAGCAAAAAGGCAGGGGAGCAGAACTAACCAATACGTTCGGCCTAACTGTCAGTGCGCTCACGCTCGGCAGCAGACATCAAACTCTTCGGAAATTCAACTGCCGGCTGATTAAGCGCCCACGGGCATAGGTTGACTTCGTGTTTAAAGGTCTAAAAAAAGTGGGGGGTGTGGATAAGAAGACGAGATGTGGAATTCAAGAAGGTGCGAAACAAAAAGAGCCTACCTCGGGTACGAACAAAAACCCGTGGCACATATCTCCAACAACACTCCCACTCTCCAAACAGCCTCCTCGTCCCTGGCTGCTCTCGACACTCGTCCCATGAGACCTGACGATGCGAAAATTTGGGGATTATCTCCACAAGCGAACGATTGGCCTTTAACCTGGTGCGTAATCAGATCGAAAGAAAAAACGAGGAGAAAAAACCAACTCACGTGTCCCCAACTGCACGTAAACATCTCAAGTGTATCCTACTCCTCCAGCTGGACCATCCTGGGTAATGACTCAGGCAGAACACCTCCATTCACGATTGAGGCGTGGATATCGACAACGGCCTGAAATCACTTGAGTTTTGTTTTGAATCAATAAGCGCTGGAAGACGTGGCATACTGTACCAAGCAGAAACCCGATATGTGTAGCTAGAAGTAGACGAATTTAGAACGCATACAATGAAGCTGAATAAACCAACGTACCCGATGTCAATCCCTTTGGCGAGGCGAAGGAAACCCATCAGCTCCGCCTTCAAACCCAGTACCGGCTCCGCTCAAGTCGTGCATAGAAAGCTGAGGCGAGAACCCGGATTCGGGATAAGTCTCAGATAAAAGCGGTAGTCGAAGTCAAAACGCACCAGATTGTAACATTAAGATTTTCACGGAGAATAAAAGGAGTCGGCGTATGTGGGAAAAGGTCTGGGTATATCTCAAGCTTGATGCGTGGATTTGGTCTCGACGGGAACGCTGGGCCGTGCGCGTGAGAGCGGAGGGCATAGGACGTGCTCTGCATCCAGCTTAAAGTACATAGGTGTATATCTGTGTCTGAGCTAGAACATCAGACTCACAAATAAAGGAACAGCAAGAGGGATCCACTTACCCATCCCACAACTTTGGATACCCTTCGCTAGTTCCTCAGGATAGAGTTACGGGCCACTTAGGTGGGCAAACCGGCGGTGATGCAGAGATCGTGATTCTGGTGATATGCGGTTTAGTTGAGCTGAAGAAACGGAGGAAGGTCATGAACTCGTGTCCCATTAAGGAGGTTTTACGACTGGGACATACCGTCAATGCAGAGAAATTGAGTCCCATCTCCGTCCAACAAACCTCTGAACTTCTCCATCAGTCTTGAACTTGATGCAGTTTTGACACTACTTGGAGCAAGTGGTTCACCGATCTTTTTGTTCCACATGGTTTTGGCTAATGTCCAGACGTGCAAGTCCCGGAATGAGCCTAAAGTGAAAGAAACCCACGAGAAAGTCCGAAGTCGAACCGTGAAAATGCTGGTGGATATGGTCTCTGAGGACGAAGGTCTTTGGGGAGCTCGATAAGCACCTGCGAGACGAAATCAGTGCATGGTACAAGGCTGGGGTTGTCAAAACGTGAGAGAGGCGGAAGGCCAGACTCGGAAGCAGCCAGTCCGTCATCGGAAGTCGGCAACAGCCCGATCGGATTGCTTGCCAGTCACGGTGTAGCCAAACAATGTCCCATTTTTGGGCGTCCAAAATTCTCAGCGTGCTCCACTTCACCTCGATTCTCACTGCTGAGACGCAGCTACGCTTTCATTTGAAAGATAAGTCGATAAGATTAAACTGTAACTTTAAGCTGGGCTAACTATGACTACATAGCAGTCCCCGTCGGTGCCATTTTCTTCCAGCTCGCATCCTCGTGGGTTCACTCTAGGTTGACCAACGGGTCCCGTGAAGGACCTCTAGCTAGCATGGATATATGATCCTCCAGGTAGCTCTTTTTTGTTGCTAGATGATCCACAACTGCATCATCGCTAGACCAAGGACTTGAACGACGCTGACACAACGCCAGGAACGACCCAAGAGAAGTGGCAGTAAACTTATTGGAGGGAACGAGCTACCAAATTCGTGATAAGTGGTATCGCGCAGGTTTTGTGGATTCGTTGTTCCTTCAGCCCTCTTCATGAACTGATCAAACATATAGTCACACGTCGGAATAACTGCCAAAATCTCAGCGTCGGCTGCGAGATCTGAGTTCTACATCCTCGAAGGCACTGCTGATCCGACCTTTGACGTCGACCCCAACTGGTAAGTTGTCGTTGATTATCCCACCGGTTTCATCGACGCCAGTGTATCCGATGTTTTCTTTTGACATTTGCCCTGATCTAATGCCCACAGTTAAGCTTCGGAGATGCACAGAACGCAAATGTTGTTCGATTACGAACATCTCACCTACGAGACGGAGACGGAAACATCAATAAATGGTACGATGGGGCTGCATGGGTGCGATGCGGATGCTATCGACGATATTGAATAAAGAGATGAGCGCCGTTGCGGTATCAATAAGTAGCCTTTCAATTGAACCTTATAGCGCACTCTCACCAAACTTTCCATGTTAGAGTTTTGAATGAACAGATAGTCGAATAAGACTCATACCCGCCGAAGCACCCTTCGACGAGAACAAAGCAGTTTATCTATCCACGCCAAGGTATTGATCCAATGAGATCCCTGCTAGACGCTGTCACTCGTATTTCACGCCCAAGCGCCCATTTCGTGATAACCCTCTACTCGTGACAGATACGCGTATTTTGGAACTCTGAAATCGATAACATCAACTGGCCCAGAGAGCGTTTGACACTTTTGTTGTCATTCGATTTTATGACTACAGTAAACCGCCACGAAGTAGGACAGTCAACCTAAACGCTGAGCGCTTGGAATGAATTGATCGGTTCCAATACGCTGAAGCTGTGCCTGGAGAGGTCAGATGACCAAGTGCAGCGCCTACGTT
>ML208629.1:9864-33692 GCA_004369065.1 Pluteus cervinus
GCTCCGATTGGCGAGTACCTTTCTAAAAGAGCCAATTAGCTATCGGTTCGAAAGTAGTTACCCACGAAATGGGCTTCCGGAGCTAAAAGCACTCATATGAAGTAAACGGGTGAACATCTCAGGATATGACTGCTTACATGCTATCCCACCAACTCGTCCTGGTTCCGTAGGCTAGTAGCGAGGAAAGTATCGGTCTTGAATCGGTATGATCTGCTATCGAAAGAATATTAGGCTGTGTTCAAACCCCTAAAAGCGCAATATAGTTTGGACGAACTCTACTGAACAGAAACTCCGTTTCGTACGATCGCTTTGCGATTCGTCAAGTCCTTTTGTCATAAGATTCTGTCATACGCCAGTGAACTTTATCTTGGCACTGGCCTTATCATAACCAAACTCAACCATCAGCGCCATTTCTTCATCACAAAGGAATCTCTGATCCTACGGCGTGTGCGATTGACTCACAATTTAGAGTTGGTGTCTATACTTTCGTACCATAAGTGTATTGGGGCCAAGGCGAAAGCGATTGGGCACATATGCTGTGTAGATGCCAGTGGGAGGTTCGAAGGTTCGCTTCCTGTAGAATGAATAGGAGTGAGGACTTGGAGTGAACCATTAAACCTTAAAGAGTCATGAGACGTTCACCTACTTTTCCTTCCACGCTTGTCGTTGATGACTTCAAACACTGCGACAACTCGATCTCTCTGGTGCTCTACTGGTATCAGATAATGTTGAGATTTTAAGAAAGGTCAAAATACACCTTGAATGTAAATTTCGGGTGTTCATGGTTGTTGTTTTCGTTATACTGCGAAAATAGAAGGAAAGCGTAAGTATTAGTGAGAAGATATGATTCAAGAGATGAATACACCAATAACATACCAAGTTCGAGTGGTACGAACGCCAGTTATCGTGAGCGTCATCTTCTAGCTTGATATCCAAGATTACAGGTTGGAAGCCTGTCCAGTTGCCAGCCGCCCTGTCATTGTCCTTTGTTCCATCGAGTTCCCTTACAGAAAGATGTGTACCTAATGAATAAGGTAGCCTTCAGTAAGATATCATGTCCACGAGAGGGACTAGCAACTTACGAGGCGTAAATTGTAAGGAAAACGACGGTCAACGCGCAACCTGGATTTGGCAATCCCGGCAAATTCCGAGAGGGGGCGTATCGGCTCAGAGGATAGATCTCGGCGTGCGTACAGAAACTGGCAGATTTTGGTCGAAAAATTTCATAAAATTACCTTATATAGGCAAAAAGGGTTACAGAATTACTATAAAAGGTGATTCAGGGCTGACAGAAACTGCAAATTTCGAGGATTTCTGGATCTATCCTCTTGCAGTATATGCCCCCCCCTATTCCGAGGCGCCTTTCCTCTCTCCCTCATGTCCATGTCGTCTCTCCGTGGTTTGCAAGCCAAACAACCGGCCAACCTCGTCAAATCAACGAGTCCCAGGACTTGATTGGCTTGACTGCCTGTATCTTGGAGTCCTGGTGAGCTTGAGGGTGCGAAGCTTTCTCTTTTGTTTCTTGCGATTGCGTTTTGGGCTAAGTTTCGTTCAATTTCAGGGCGCCATTACCCTGGTTTCATTGCTCCCAGCGCCTTCGTACCTCGTCACTAAGCGCGACAGTTCAGACTTTGAACTCAAGAAGGTAAGCGCTCGTGATGCTCAACACCTCTTCAATGCAACTGAACTTACCGACTAAATTACAGCTTTCAGAAGACGTTTAGGGTGCTTTAAACTCACCTTCAGGTCCTGAAGCTTCTGTGGAGGGTAACGAGGGAAAGGTCGCAGGAAAGAAGGACCTACTTCATGGGGTGGTTAGTCCTTGGTGCGTTTCTTTTTCTTTTTCTCGTGCTGTCACGAGTTGTCTAATTCCTGGCTAACATATTTTCGTTTGGAACTCTAGGTTTCTCTGCTGGAAGCACTGCGGTACCTTAATAATCGGAATGGCCCACCCTCCCTTCCACCTCTTATGTGTGGTTTTGAGGACCCAACGTCCAACTCGACCTTGGAACTTTCACCAATCCGCAATGTTTTGGCAGAAAGTCCGCCGGTTCAAATCCAAATCTCTCTTCTCCTTCTTTCACGCAAATTCCGGTTGCTCCCTCATCAACACCAATTACCCGCGACCCAACCCCACAAGGGCCCATTCTGACACCGGTTTCCGCCAGTCCAATTCCGACGACGGGAGCTCCGCTCTGCCTCCTCCCTCGCCGCAGTTATGCCTCGCTGTTGAAACGTTGATGGCTCATCGCTCAAGGTTCGACTGCCGACCTAAAGTCGATTTAGCTGGTGTTCAATGCCGCATATTGCTACACCTGCTACCGCGGAGCCTCTTGAACCCCTTCCATCCATACTCCCACTGCACTACCAAACCTCAACACTCTTACATTCGGAACCGCAATTATCCAAATCACATCTCCTTCGGCCTGCTCAGCGTCATCCAGCGCCCAGCTTTGCGTCTATGGGAGGGCCGTTGGTATTCGCATCGTTGACGCCTTCGTATGCAACTTCAACGCAACTACTGGGGCACCTAGATTGCATGCAAACGTCTATGAGTATGTGGAGTTGTTGATATGAAGTTTCCGTCTGCTACGACTCGGAGTTCCCTTGGTGGCGGTGGAATAGGAAGTGGGGCATGGGTTCGTTAGGTCAACGAGTTCGGAACTTGAACATTGAAGACTTGGTGGTGGTTTTGGGTTGTAAGAGTTCGGGAACGCGAGACTGCTAGACCCGACTCAATCAAGTCGGAGAACGCGGGTTTGAAGGTTGGGAGGAATGTGCTAATGAAGGCGATGCTGGTGGTGATTGTTGTGTGTTTGTTTTTCTCAAAGCGGGCGCCTATTGGTGGTGGTGGTTTAGCTGGTGGCATCTGAGTCGAAAAATGATACCAGCGAGTGGTACCGGTAAAGGAGGGAGTGGTAGAGTGGCTTGGGTGGAGAACATACCTTGTCAAACGCGGTGTATGTGGGGAGAGGGAATTGCAGTCCAAAGGACGTCACCTTTTATCCAATACCCAAATTGGTTCGTCTTTGTCTTCCAACACCCCTCATCTACGGTACACCTTACCTCAAATTCGAGGTTCCTCATATCCTTTCGTTTTCCCTTCAAAGTTCTATACTTTCTTGTTCCAGTTTATCTTCCCGGACACCATTCCTGCCAAACTGTATTGTTGACCTGTATGATTTCGAGTATCGTACATAAACTAGGTCCTCCCCTGGGCAGTATGTCGATATGTTATGGAGTTCACATCACTTGACCTCAAACGAAGATTTCGCCAGCGCGCAAAAACTAAACCTAAACCTCAATCTCAATCTTAATCTCAAGTCCTAGGGAGGAGGTCTAGTCCGCTAATTAACGCATCTTGCAACCACGATGGAGAAAAAGGTCTGTCACCGTTTTCTCCGTTTCTCCCTTCCTCCTTCTGCGGCGCACCGAAAGCTGATACATATCTTTTCCCAGATTTACCCCAGCATGCTACCAACCGCGATGAGATCGACATGAACCGCTTCGATCCTTTCTTGTCGAGGTGATAGTATAGCATGATGAGAGGGCAATACAGTAAAGTCGAAGTTTTTACGTTCCTATTATTCGGCTAATCGAAGCGAATGTTGAAACGTTGAAGCTTGAAGTCCTAGCGGCTATTGCGGATTTGGCGCCTGAAAAGACCGGCCACTCTTGTGACATGTTGAACTTGGAGAAGTGGCGAGCTGGCTGGTGGGCGTATGAAGGCTTTCAGGTGTGCAGGGTATGAAAGTCGAGATATGGAGGAGGACTTTTGACGGATGGTGTATATGGACCTGCGACCTATCCCTTTGAACGGCTGAGGTGTTCGTTCAATCGGGAGAATGGTCCGCTCTTGGTACGCTCAGGTTTTCCATATCGTTCAGTTTACTGTAATAACTACTGAAATTGTTTTCCTCGCAGCCAACTATGACGACAACAACAACAGCTTCAACCCCCATTCATCGATATTCATCCTTCCCAAAAGCGAATTCCCCTCCTCTCATTCGATACACCACGTCGCACTTTTGCCTTCAAACAGCGTCTCCGCCACCAGGGTATGGTATATGCTGAAGACAACCGCTAGAAACGCATGCTGTCCAACACTCCTGCGAGTTCTGAGAGCCTGCGTCATATTGACCCCAACATCAACGGTTCTTGTTGGAAATTCAATGGATGTGGTGGGTTCGGTTCGTCGGGTGGTGGAAAGGAGATCGGTTGTGCGCAGGAGGCAGGGATTGCAATCCTTTTTTAGAGCGATCTCCCTGTGTCCGAACGAGGAGGACTTTGTATCCCTAATCAACCTGAATATATATGCATTGGACAGGACATCATCAGAGGGGAACATCAAGATAGATTGATACACAATGTAAAGTACGGAGATGTGCAACTACAGTATGAGCAGAACATACAGTACGAGTCACCAGAAGATCAAAGGGGAATATAGGGAAGTGGATAGCACCTACGAAAG
Organism: Pluteus cervinus; assembly: GCA_004369065.1. Lineage (NCBI taxonomy): Eukaryota > Fungi > Basidiomycota > Agaricomycetes > Agaricales > Pluteaceae > Pluteus > Pluteus cervinus. The sequence goes on from ML208629.1 coordinate 14,336, forward strand.
ATTACATCGATTACAGGTGAGGGATATACGAGGTCCATGCGACGTTTTTGAAGACTTCAGGTTGAAGATCGCGGAGGGAGATGAACGCCTGGATGATAAGAGAGACACGGGCGAGAATGTAAAGGATCGGACCCAAACGATACAGTGCCCACCGGGTAGCCTTCAAAACTGTTTCACGAACTGCACCCATACCCCGGAAGCGCCAGGCGTCGTTCCCGTTGAAATCGAAGTCGTTCAGAAGAAGCCCAAGTAATCCAACCAAAAACGGAACAACGAAAACAACGAGGGAGGAAGAACGCCACAGAAGGAGTTCGACATGTGTGGGGAAGTCGGAATTCCATGCAATAAAGTGAATCCCAGCGAAGATCACGCCGATAAGGCAAGACATCAGTCGGATCCGGAGAAGGTCATTTGGGTCTGCAATAAAGTAGGCGTAGAACATCGGGACATGAGGCGCGCCCTTCTCGATGGCTTCGCATTTGAACATGTCCTGGATTGGAAGGACGAGTGCTGTGAATGAGCGCACAATGAGTTGATCATAAACCCATCGCGGGAGATGGAGCACGCGCTTCCCAATGCTTGCTGACTTCTTCTGTTTTTCCCCATCCTTCGTCGTGGTCTCACCCCCACTGCCATGACCCGGCCCCATTGGCGTCATTAACAGCTGATTACCTTCCTGGTCGTCCCCTCCCTCTGTCACATCATTGTCATCATCCTCCCTTCCGATATTGCTTGCCTCCCGTACTTGATAACCTTCCCCTTCAACTTCATTTCCACCCCCGTCTCGACTCTCATTCGCCTCTGGCTCATCTCGTGAAGCCTCGGGTTTGATATGGATCTCTACTTGGCAGTTCACGTTAAGTGGCTTATCCCACCAGAACCCGTATGTGATTATGTTAAGCACTGCGAATGCGAGAGTGACGACCTCCAATTCGGCGACGGGGAGGTGTTGCTGGAAGCGGGCGATGCATTCGAGAACGAACCAGGAGGTTTGGAGTGCGACGAGTCCTTTGGAGAGGAAATCACCTTTGCTGCGATCTTGCACCTGCTTCTTCGGAAATAGAAGTTCGTTTGGGTCGATTCTGCCGATGCGGAGATAGTGATACACGTAGCCGGGATCGATGAGTTCCCGACGACCATCTGGGTGTATGCCCTCCAATCCACCCATTTGGACAAAATGACCATGAGTCGTCGTCCACTTCAACTCTGTCCATATCATGAATGCACAATCACCAACCCTTTTCTTCTTAACTCACCAGGTTCAATCTCATTCACCACTGTGGCAATCCAACAAGCTCCATACCACTGACGCATAGCCCACCAAATAACCGCTTCGGGGGCTATCAACATATAGAACGACATCTTGAGCTGTCGACGAATCTTCTGCAAGATCTTCTCCTCCGGGTCGGGGATGTTCGGATGGAGCGCAGTATAGACGCAGGCGAAGATCGTCAGGACGCAACTGCGGACGATGTCATTCAATGTCCGGTCTTGTGGACCACAGTTACATGGTGCTGAACGGCCGAAGACAAGTGACAGTGGGGTAGACGAGAAGACCTCTAGGCCAAGAGGTGTCGGTGCTGCGTACGCCTTGTACGCCGAGGCGATAAGGAGGACAAATAACATTTTGCTAGAGCGGAACGGTCAGTGATGTATTTATAAAGCGTCGAGACAACGCTCACAGTTGATGAGGACGTCAAGCACGATGTGTTGATGGTAACGGTGAATGGACCGTCCCAGCTTCAAGAGCTTGGCGTGCGGTGTAGGACCTAGAACGAGATTTCACAGTTGGGTGTATTATGCAGTCGAAAGGAGACCGGCAGATGGGGTAACCAAGAGGCTGGACTGTTGACAACGAGGAATTGGACAGGCGGCAGAATTGGACAAGGCTATCTTGAGTCAGGACAATGTGTTATCGATCTATCTGGGACACCTCGTTGCAGCCTCATTTCGTCCTAACTGGTTCAGTCCTCTGCGGTCTTTCACAGCCTTTGGTCCTGGGCGTCTATTCCGATTACTTTCCTAATGCACCTATGCTGTGATAGAACAGGCACCGATTTGTTTATGAATACGTCATTGCCGTCGACGAACACCAAGAGCTGAGGCAACACGCATCAGACGAAATGAATAGCTAATGCGAACACTTACTCACAATTCCGAATTGTTCTCGTATCCCCTCTTCCTCTGCGTGTACCTCCCATGGTTGTACGAGGCGAAAAACTCGTCAGTTCCTACCAGATGAGTAAGAGTGAGCATATGATGATAAGGCATTATCAACAACACGAATGAACGTGCTTACTTGCCGTTGAGCACTCAGTACTCAATAATCATTGTTCTTTGTTCCTTCGAGTTCCACTACAAAGGAAGAAATACCTGACTGATGTGATAATGCAGCCTTCAGTAATATATCATCTACGAGAGGGACTAGCAACTTACAAGGCGTGAATTATAAGGAAAACGACAACGCCAACCTGGATTTGGCAGCCCCGGCAAATTCCGATACGCCTTTCCTCTCTCCATCACCCCACCCTCGTTTCGTGAATTGAGTCCAACAATTCGCCGACCTTGTCAAGTGAACAAATGTCAGGACTTGATTAGCTTTACCACCTGTACTTGGAGTCCTGGTACACATACGAAACCCATGGGAACTTGAAGGTGTGTGAGGCTTTCTTTTTTCCCTCCCTCTACTGCGTTGATGAGGGCTAACTTTTGTTCAATTTCAGGGCGTTATTACTCCGGTTGCATTGCTACCGGCACCTTTCGTACTTTGTTGCTAAGCCCAACATTTCAGACTTTGACCTAAAAAACGGTAAGCGCTCGGAATACTCAACGCCCCTTCAATGCACCTGAACTTACCGACCATTGCAGGTTCGAAAAGACGTTTAGGGTGATTCAAACTCACCTTCAGCTGCTGAAGCTTCTGTGGAGGGTAACGAGGGAATGGGTGCAGACGAGAGGGCATCATTGACAAACTGGTGGCTACAAGCAAGCAGGCGTCCGTGACCCGGTATGTATCTTCTTTTTTGCTCTATTCGTACTGATATCCTAACCAACCTTCCTTTCCCTTTCAAGCGGACCATTTTCGTACTCCAGATAGCCTTTCACACATCTGGAGACTTTACCACCAAGTACTGTCGCGTTCGTAGAAACCGGTCAAAAGATTTTACGGCTTAGAACGTCTGGCGTCCGAGCCAAAACTTCGAAGATCCCAGTTGACTCGGTGGTCAGGACGTAAAGCCATCCAAATGCCCTAATCCCTTGTACCCCGCCTATTTTACTCCCATTACGACGACGACGGCTGCTCTGGCTCTCCCTCCGGTGTTAGCGTGGCGGTTGTTGTATATTCGACCGTTTTTCAGGTTGAAGTTGGGGAGTTGACTTCCACCCATTATCATCGCCGGTTCGCAGCCTTTCCTCCTGTCACCAATGTCGAACCTTGAACGTTGAACATTGGAACCAATCCTCTTCACAATCGGAACGGTTCTTACCCAACCTCACATGAGTCACATCTGCGACCATTCGCCCAGCATCATCCACCGCCCATTCTCGCATCCTCGGGACGATTCGTGGGGTTTATGACTTCCTCCCTCGTTGTGCCTCTCCTCGTTTGGGCATATGTATTTCCCATCAACGAGTCGCGGTGCCTGGTCTCTACGGAGGTTTTTACAGATGTCATGCTTCGTTTGGGTGTGGCTCCAACACTGGGTGTTCTGCATTCGTGGCGTTAGCACTAGTCTGACTCTTGGATCAGCAAGGAGCTTTATTGGCGGAGCTAGAGGTGGGAGTGGGCTAGTCAGCGGGTTGACAAGTTCTATTATGGGTGAAGACTTTGGATGGAAGGGAAGGCCCGTTAGCGCTCATGAAGGGGGTAGTCACGCGGCACTACTTTTTGTTGAAGGTGGCCGTGGACTATGGTTTGACGATCTTCACGTCGAATGGGCAGGCGATATGCATAAGAGGGAGAGGAAGGAGGAGGGGGAGAAGGGTTTGGTCTTCCCCGCATTGGGATCGTTTGTGGCTGAACTGCAGGTAGTGAAGCACCCACGAATCCGAAAGAGGGGGCTACAGTACCTTCGCAGCAAATCTCACCCTGACCCTCTTCATGTTCGAGGCGGTTATTATTCAACTCCACATCTGCTTCGACTTGCTCAGCATCATCCAGCGCTTATCTACGCGTTTTGGGGATGGTCTTTGGCATTTATGTCTGTGACACCCCCGGCATACCTTCGTCATCCGCAACGCCTTCAACACCAATGTTTCAGGTTACCGGGGTCGCTGCTGGATGACTTCTCCGTCTGCAGCGAGTACTATTGGCGGGGATGAAGGTGGAGATCACGGTAGAGGTGGGCAGTTGTTGACGATCAACTGGCGGGTCCTTTTGAAACTTGCCTGTCTTTTGGGTTTTATGAGGACAGGAATGACGAAACGGATAAGCCAGGCTGCTAGGTCTGAGTTGGCTATGAAGCTTGTGGGATTTTTTAACCAAGGGAAGGTGTTGGCCTCTTGCATTGAGGAGTAGGAGCTGGTGGTAGTTGTAGTGTGTCGGTTGGAAGGTGTCGTTTGTGGAAGGTGGTGCTGGTGGTAGTGACAGGACGGGGTGCCACGTTTTGCTCCAAGTGGGCGCCTATTGATTGAGGAATCGCTTTCTCGTCTTACGGCCATTGGAGGCGGTGGGGCGGCAACTCGCAAGTTCAACAAAGGAGAGCGGTGTCCCAGTGTTGAAACGTTGACATGTATGATTTCAAATACAGTATCGCACACAAACTAAATATTACTTCTCCGAACCCTTTGTTGATATGATATGAAGTTCGCGTCGCGTGTACCAGTGCCTTTGCCTTGTCAAGTATGAAGCCATCACACATGCGAACTCTAGGAGGAATACCAGAGCCTTCAATCGAGTGCCTCCACCAGTTCTGGCCATGGGTTGAACTCGAAGAAAGGATCGGCAAATTCCGTTTGCTCTGTTTCTCGTCGTCCTGTCCGTCCTGGCCTATATCTCCACATTGAACCCCTACTCTTACTCTTCTCTATGAACACACGAACTACGACGAATGTGGACCTTAGAACCGCAACTTTTTTTACTCCTTCATTTGCCTCGAACTACTGACTTTTTTTCGAGATTAGTTCGTAACACAATCAAACCACCCCTCCAATCAAAAGCTTTTGAACGCTCTTCATGGAACCTCAAACCAGGATATTCCCCGTGTGCAATACCCAAAAGCTCCACACCGAACCCAGTTCCAGATTCGACGTGAATCCACAGACCGCGAACGGACAGAGAAAAGGGTGCGTCGTTGTTTTAATTCCCTCCTCCTGCAGCTCACCGAAACCTGCCATCTTTTTCTCTTCGCCTTTCTCTTAGCATCCTACCAAGCCCGAGAAGGTCAACCGTTGCCACTTTGACATTGGTCGGATTGGGTTTATGTGGACACTATTAGGTGAAGTCGATTCGGAACGTTTTCCGTTACATCGACGTGGTTGACTGAATTTTGGAAGCTGAAGTGTACGAAACCACGAAGAGGATAGTGGTGCACAAATAGGTCAAAAACCGTGAGTAGTTTCGGGAGTGTGGGCGCTATTGGGGATGGGAAGTCGGCGGTCTCGAATGGATCTGCTTCCGTTCCTCAGAGGCCTCAGAAAAGAGACGAGCTCGTGTTGAAGTTCGGAGAAAGGTTCGCTTCGGTACTTAACAGTTATTAAATTTAACATCGTTTAATCCGACAACTTGCTGAAAATCCTCTCCATTGTAGATTTTGGAGCCACCTCGAACCGTGGAAACATCCCAGTCATGGGTTTATGGGCTACGAGATCCGATGACGGACTTGGGGGATTTTACGTTGATCCGTATAGAACGGTCACAAGAGCTGTGTTCGGAAATCCCATTTTGAAGACGGGGAAGAGCTTGGAGAGGAAGAGATGGAGTGGATTTGCATTCGCATCGAATGATTGGATTGACGGTATTGGTGGTATCGATCAGAGGAGGTGTTTGGAGATGCTGATGGACATGCCATGTGCTGGGACAGGGAATCGGGTCAGAGTGAGGGTGGAGGAGGTTGCGTGATCCATAAGTTGAAGGGTCTGATTCATTATGGCTTCAGTTTCCGAATGTTCCAATTAACCAAAATAAAATACTCTATGAAGGAGGAGGGATATGACAAACGGAGTGTCAGCTGTACATGGAATATGAACAAAACGAGAACCGGAAAGAGGATCGCGTATAAGCAGCGCTCGAACTACAAGTGAGGGATATACGAGGTCCACGCGATGTTTTGAAAGACATCAGATTGAAGATCGCGGAGGGAAATGAAAGCTTGGACAATGAGAGAAATGCGAGCGAGAATGTAAAGGATAGGACCCAAAGTATACAGTACCCACCGAACGGCTTTCAAGACTGCTTGAGTAACTGGACCATACCCTGTTCTCCTCAACCCCCGGTTAACCTTCGGGTCGATGTCTATATCATTAAGAAGGACCCCAAAGAGTCCAACGAAAAAAGGAATGACGAGGACGACGAGGGAGGAAAAACGCCAAAGAAGCAGTTCAACGTGCGTGGGGAAGTGGGAATCCCATGCGATGAAGTGGATTCCACCGAATATCATGCCGATGCCGCAAGACATCAGTCGGACTCGGAGAAGCTCTTCCGCAGAGACGATGTAGGCGTAGAACATCGGGACGTGACGTGCACCCTTCTCGATCGTCCCGCATTGGAACATGTCCTGGATTGGGAGGACGAGTCCTTTGAATGGGCGCACAACCAGTCGATCATACGCCCATTTCGGAAGATGGAGCAGCCGTTTCCCGAAAGTTGACGACTCTCCTCCTCTCATCCGCATTGGTATGGTGGCATCCCCGTCGCTCTGATTCTGATTCTGCCCCATTGGCGTCATCGACAGCTGACTGCCTTCCAGGTTGTCCCCTCCCTGTGTCGCAGCATTGCTGTCGTCCTCTCTCCCGATATTTCCGGCCTCCGGTATTTGTTGTTGGTCCACTTGAACTCGATTACCACCGCCTCCCCGACTCCTATTTGTCTCTGGCCCATCTGGGGAAACTTCAGGTTTGTCTTTGATATGGACCTGAACCTGACAATTTACGTTGAGTGGTTTATCCCACCAAAACCCGTACGTGATGATATTAAGCACGGCGAATGCGAGGGTGACGACTTCCAACTCGGTGATGGGGAGGTGTTTTTGGAAGCGAGCGATGCATTCGAGGACGAACCAAGATGTTTGGAGAGCTACGAGTCCTTTGGAGAGGAAATCACCTTTGCTCCGATCTTCCACCTGCTTTTTCGGAAACTGAAGCTCATCGGTGTCGATTCTGCCTTCAAAGAGATAATTGGCGCCCAAACGACTGCACATGTCCCAAGGATGAAGGACTTCCAGACGGCCATCAGGGTGAATAGCCTCCAGCCCACCCATTTGGACAAAATGGCCATGAGTTGTCGTCCACTTCAACTCTATTCATACCATGAGTACGTGATCAGTGACACTTGTGTTCTTAACTCACCCGGTTTCTCCTGGTTCATCCTCGTGGCAATCTCACGAGCACCATACCACTGCCTCATCGCCCACCATATCACCGCTTCGGGTGCGATCAACATATAGAAAGACATCTTGAGTCGTCTACAAGTTTTCTCCCATGCTTCTGCTTCCGGGTCGGGGATGTTGGGGTGGAGGGCAGTATAGACGCACGCGAAGATAGTAAGGATGCAACTGCGGACTATGTCGACCAAGGAGCGATCTTGGGGACCACAGTCACATGGTGTCGAGCGGCTGTAGAGGAGTGTGAAGGGGGTATACGAGAAGACTTCGGGACCAAGAGGAGTGGGTAACGCATACGCCTTGTACGCTGAAGCGATGAGGAGGATGAATAGCATTTTGCTAGAGTAGAACGGTCAGTCATTGATTTCATATACAACGAATCAACGCTCACAGTTAATAGAGACGTCAAACGGGATGCTTTGACGATAACGAAGCTCACGTCGACGACGAGAAAGGAAATAGACCAGGTGGGGCGAAATCCGATGGGGTCGTTTTGAAGTCAGGACGGGATTATACGAATGCTCTGCATAACCGCAACTGACCTTCCAGATGCCTCGTTGCAGCCTCGTTCTGTATTTATCGGTTTGGTCTTCGATGATCTTCCACAGCCCTTGGCCCTTGGGCGTACATTCTGCATTCTATTCTTGATTTTTACCCCATGTTGTGATGAAACACTGGTGCAGCCTCGGATTCGTGGGTATAGTGGGAAGCCAAGGTTGGCATCGACCAGGCCATCCGTGCAGTATATGAATAGTTGATCGGTATGAAGAGACACTAACAGCCGATAGAATTCCAGGTGAGACGGGTAAACGTTTACTAGTATCCAATGAACTTACCTACCGTCCTTTATCGGCCTGGTTCCCCTTCTCTATTCCCAATACGCAGACTGCAAGCAGGACTCGGACGACTTCCAATAGTACTAGTTACTATCACCCTTGTCTTCGTGTTTTAAGTAAGCAAGGTCAGCAACCATCATAGTTTGAGGAGTACCTACGGTCATCAGGATCCATTGGGGATTCGTCGTTGTTCCCGCTTGAGCAGGGAAGGAGGGTAAATCTCTTGTATAATGATGCAGCCTCCGAAGACAGGCAGCTAGTACCTCTCAATCCAAGAGAAAACATTAGCATGACCGGAGAGGGGCTCGCAGACTCATATAGCTCTGTGCAAAGAAAATGGTGTTTGACTTGTGTTTGACGCACAACCCGGATTTGGCAGCATCGGCAAATTCCGGTCAACTTTTCCTCTCTCCCTCACCGACGCACCGTGTCCACACCTGAGCTTTGTGGATTGCAAGTCAAATGATGAGCGCTGAGGTTATGAACCGGATTCCAGGACTTGAATAACTTCCCTGCTTCTCGTTCGGGATCTGGGCGCATCGAGACGCCTGCGAAAGCCATGGAAGCGGTTCGACACTATTCTTTCGTTTATTGCCTTGAGGACTAACGTTGATTTCACCTCCAGAATATCATTGTCTCAAGTTTGTCTCGACCCTATTCTTTGTTCTTTGTCACTAGCCGCAAGCTTTGAAGTCTTCGACCTAAAACAAGGTAAGCACTTGGACTACTTAACGCCTCTTCAGTGCAATGAACTTACGAACCTAACCTTAAGGATAAAGAAGAGGTTCTGGGCGCTCCAAGGTCATGGACATGTCCTGAAGTAATTTGTGGAGGGCCACGAAGGATTGGATACAGAAGAAAAGCCTAATCGATATAGTGGTTAGTTCCTCTCCCTGTTGTGTATCTTCTTTTTTCTTTCTTTTTTTCGTGCTGCCAGGTTATCCAGTTCCTGACTAGCATATCTTTGTTTTGAATTCCAGTCTTCTAGCACTTCAGTCCTTTCGCGTATCCTCCTGAGAGTCGTAGCCTCTCCTTTCCGCCTCATGGCCCACGGTACTCTTGTTTTGGGATCCAACGTCCAAGTCGAGCTTGGACTTTGAAGAGAACCTCAACAACCGACAATGTTCTGGCAGAACGTCCGCCAGTCAAATCCCCTTCTCTCCCTCGTTCATGCGTCCCTCCCTCTCCTCGCCAACTATCCGCCTCTGAACACTGTCAGGACATGTTCCAATACGCCGACAAATCCCAATTGAATTTCAAAATCGTCATGCCCATCACCACTCGCACCTCCAGCCCAAGCCGCATATCCCAGTCAACCTGAATCAATGCTGCTCTTTTCGCACTCGGAGCCTCCCATTCGCTGCAGGACCAGCTACTATCCACATTGGCATATCCAGCGCCTATTTTCGTGTTTTCCGCTCTGTCGTGCAGTGGCATATACGAGCGTCACATCGTCGTTGTATGCTGGTACCTTCGCCATACGCAACGTCTTCCCATCAACATATGGAAGCTCGTCTGGATATCACGCATCGTTTGGGAAGAAATCGAGGACTAGTCGTTCGTTTGGTGCAGAGGTCGTTCCTGGTATGACTTTTGGGGCTGCAGCGTTCTGTTGGTGGAGGCGGGGGTTGAGAGCGCTTTTGAAGCTGCTGGCAGTGCGAGGGCTGAACGGGTGACGAAGAGTATAAGGAACATGGGAGGAAGGGGGCACGTTCCAGTCTTTCTGCCATAAACACTAGTGGCATTTGGGATCGGTTGGGACCAAGCTTTCGAAAAATTTCCGCCGCTGGACGTGGTGCTTCTGCCTGTCAGGTATCTATGTTTGGGGAGCATTGGGACTTAGCGGTGGGGTGAATATGTTGTGGGTTCGATGAGGATTAGCTTGACGTCGTCGTCAGCAGTTAGCGTTGAGGAGGAAGACGGACTATGGTGTCGGGGCGTGTAAACATGACCGGACGAAGGCCCTTCCGAATGGGATTATCCTGTCGTTTTCGTGGAGAGTCAACAAGGGTCCGTCAACGGTCATGAGTGGTGGAGGCGCTTACGTCGCCCGTGGACGATTTGAAGACCTGCAGATGAGTGGTGTGTTGATTGGGTGGGCGGTCAATGAGGATACGGAAGTGAAAGTGTATGAGAGCATGGCGCTCAACTTGGTGTCGCAAGTCGTGTTGACGGCGAATGGGAATGAGGAATGCTACTGTAAGTCCTTTTCCGGTGGAGACTCGATGGTTTTACTGATGGTATGGATAGACATCCCTTTCTGGCACAATTTCGTCACTCGCACGGCTTCGACTTGTCAAAATCGCAGCCGAATGGTGAATCAACGGTTCTACCTCCGTTTGCGTTTGCAAATCCGGCGGATGGAACATTTGTTTTTCACTCCTCTTCCATCCGGTCTGTGGTGCTTGTCTTCATTTTCCGAAAGAATGCGAGTCATACTATGGATGAGTACGTTGCAGTTTCTCTTGCTTTCATCGCCTCGTTGCTAACACTCAGACTTTTTAGTTGAAGAGTCGACTCGTTCCGAGTGACTACGTTTATCCTTCATGCCAGCGACCTTATTCGCAGGCTACTTTCCAAACGTTGGGAGGTAGACAATCCCGCGTTGAGATGTCGGTTGCGATTCGACCTGGTGGGACCACAAGTCAACAGGCGCCTATTTTAGGCGCCCGATAAGGTGTTTATTCCTACTCTTCAACCAAGCAGCACCGAAGCCCGGCTAACCTTCGAGTGGGATTCGTGATACGTACCTGATCCCGTTGTAGTTTATCGACCATGAAGACTTGTTGTATCGAGGCGAAGGGGATTTGGAAGCAATTCAACGTGTTGTTGATCTAATGAACGTTTTTAGTGACCAATACCAAGCACCGACCGGATACTTATGAGTGTTCAACGTTCAACTCTCTCTCTCTCAACCATCCCGTTCGTCTCCATCCCGCGTCACCAAACCCAGCACTTGAAACTACATAGCTTCGTGGTGCTTCGGATCGACATTGCTTTTGGCCGTGACTCGGAGATTGATCCACTGGAGTTGTTGTTGGTAGACCCTTAGGCCTGCTGTGAATTTTGTTGGTCGAAGTAGAGGTCGTGATGCAGAGGACTAACAGGTCCTTTGCCAGGTTTTCGGGATTTTGGCCAGTCTTGGGGGTTGACGAGTATCGTACCACTAATTTTGGAGGACGTAATGCTGGATACGAGATTCAGAGTAAATAACGGGGGTTGCGTCCCTGTTATTTTTTCTGTCTCGGTCAAATCTTTTATTCATAGGTGGGAGGAGCAGATACAGGTGACGAAAGTACGGAGATTAGGTTGTGCTGGAGCTGTGCATAGAGTAAGAGCAAACAATTGAAGGGGAATGTGAACACATGATCGGAAAGTGGACTTGGCGTAAAGCAAACTACAAATGAGGGATATACGAGGTCCATGCGATCTTTCGAAAGATAGTAGGCTGAAGGTCGCGAAGTGAGATGAAAGCCTGGACAATAAGAGAGATACGAGCAAGGATGTAGAGAATGGGTCCCAAAATATACAACGCCCGCCGAAGAGCCCTCAAGAGCATTGTAGGAATTGTGCCCCAACCCAGACTCGAAATCCACCCATCTGCTTTGGAGGCCTCCGTGGCAAAGTCCCAATCACGTAAAAGAATCCCAAATAACCCGACGAAAAATGGAATGACGAGAACGACGAGGGAGGAAGAACGCCAGAGAACGAGTTCGAGGTGTGTGGGGAAGTGGGAACTCCATGCAATGAAGTGGATCCCGGCGAAGATCATGCCGATAATACAGGACGTTAGTCGGATTCGGAGAAGGTCACCCTCACTGGCCTTGTAGCCGTAGAACATCGGGACGAAACGTGCGCCCTTGTCGATCTCCTCACATCGGAACATGTCTAGGATCGGGAAGACGAGTGCTGTGAACGGGCGCATAACCAGGAAATAGAATAGGTTCTGCCCAGTGCTTGATGACTGCTCCTGGTTCCTCCCATTCCTCGTCGTTCTACCATCGCCGTTGCCCTGATCCCGCCCAATTGGTGTCATTAGCAGCTGATTATCTCCTCCCTCCGTCGCATCATTGCTGTCGGTGTCATGTTCCCTTCTGGAATTTGCCTCGATTTCCTGACGACCTTGCCCTTCGACTTCATTACCACCCCCTTCCCAAATATCGTGCATCTGTGGCCCACCTGGTGAAGCCTTCGGCTTTATATGGATCTGGATTTGGCAGTTCACATTCAGTGGTTTGTCCCACCAGAACCCATACGTCATGGTGTTAAGTACGGCAAATGCAAGGGTGACCACTTCCAACTCTGTGATGGGGAGGTGTTGTCGAAAGCGAGCGATGCATTCAAGAACGAACCAGGAGGTTTGAAGTGCTACGAGTCCTTTCGAGAGAAGATCGCCTTTGCTGCGATCTTGTACTTGCTTCTTCGGAAATTGAAGTTCGTCGAGGTCGAGTCTGCCCTGCGCTCCATATCCGTGTTTCCAGTAAGGATGTAAATGTATCGCATGGATGCATTGCCGGCGACCATCAGAGTGAATCCCCTCCAGCCCGCCCATCTGGACAAAATGACCATGAGTCGTCGTCCACTTCAGCTCTATAGGTCTCGTGAATACACAATCCCCGCCACTTGTTTTGTAGCAACTCACCAGGTTTCAAGTTGTTCACCAAATAAGCAACAGTACGAGCGCCATACCACTGCCGCATAGCCCACCAAATAACCGCTTCCGGGGCGATCAACATATAGAACGACATCTTCAGTCGTCCACAAATTTTCTGCCACATCGTCGCCTCTGGATCGGGAATGTTGGGGTGGAGCGCTGTATATATGCATGCGAAGATGGTAAGGACACAACTCCGGACGATATCGTTCAACGCTCGATCCTGTGGTCCGCAGTCGCATGCAGCTGAACGACCGTAGAGGAGTGTGAAAGGCGTAGACGAGAAGACATCTGGGCCAAGGGGGGTAGGTGCCGCATATGCCTTATATGCAGAAGCGATGAGGAGTATGAATAACATCCTGTTGGATGTCGTCAATTAGAATAACTCAAATCTGGAACATATTCATGAGTACTTGCAGAAAGACCTATCCAGTTATCTGTCAGGAGGACACGGATAGTATGTTGATGGTAACGATCTCGATGTTCCGAAGGCCTTGGAAGTGGCGATTGAGTCCTATCGTTGATGGTGGAGAAAACTTACTGTAGCGCCAACTAGTGAGGTATCTGCCCGCAACAAACCAAATCCCGGCGAAAAGCTGTGGTGGAACGGCTTTCCTGAGTTACTATACTCATGCGAGTTGTGAGCGGACGGCGTTGTTGTTACAGTATGTATAAGGTTCTGTCACCTTCCTCCCGGTTGAGCGCCTTTAAATAGGAACAGGGTTCATTCGACAACGAGATTGAAAGTCGATGAGGAACTTCCGGAAAGCTGTGATATCGATTAAGTCATTGTAAGAGAATCCGATCTAGACGTCGCACCAGCTAATCTTGGATACGCCAAGCAGGGACCGGTTTCAGTGACATACCTACAACGAGCCGGACGAAGGCTAGTTATAATCGATATATAATCACTTATATCACCTACGTCTTCATGCACATGTTTGAAATCAGCAAAGACTGCGATCATAGTTTCAGGAGTACCTACAGTCGTCATAGCTTCCGTCCTGTTTCGTCGTTGTTCTTGAAGTTCGGATCCTAGAGCAAGGGTGAACCTCATGTAATGGCGTACCTACCTGGTAAAAATGGAAATCGATGAGAAGCGACAATTGCAACTTACTGTAAGTACATGCATAACAGGAGGTGTGGAACTGCCAACTCGTATTGGGCCAAACGGCGACGGGGCTGAAGGCACAACCCGAATTTGCCAACCCGGGAAATTCCGGACCGTCTTCCCTTTCTCCACCATACGCTCGCTTCGTGGATGCGAGTCCGACGACTTGCTGAGCCCGTCGAATCGACTAACACAGAACTTGGACTCATTGATGTCTACCCACATCGTGCCCGGCTAACCGGTTGGGGTTTTGGACCATCAAGGTGTCTGCAAAAATCATCGAGGTACGTCCAGACGTTTTCCTCTCCTCCATTGCGTTGAGGACTAACATTCTGAATTCTCAAGGTATTACTCTCTCAACATTTTGGCCATTGGCACCTTTCTCTCGTTGTCTCTGGACGCAACACATCGAGGACTTCAAAAGCGGTACGCCTTGGGAACGCTCGGTGCAGAAGAAGCTCAGAGTGCCTCAAATTCACGGACGCCCCCTCAAGTCATTTGTGGAGGATCATGAGGGGAGGGTTACAGGGAAAAAAAGGTAGTTAGTCCTTCGCCATGGTGGGTATTTTTCCCCCGTCTTTTCGTGCCGCCACGAATTATCCAAGTCCTGACTAACATCCTTCTGTTCAAACTCTAGGCTTTTAGGCTCTTAGCACTTCAATACCTCAGTACTTCAGTCATCTGAATCGCCTTTCGCATATCCTCCTGGGAGTACCACCCTCTCCTTCCGCCCCTCATGCCACGGTTGTGTGGTTCTGAGGATCAACCGTCAGGATCGAGCCTGGAACTTGAACGGAATCCCAACAACCGATGACGTTCTAGGAGAAAGTCCCCTGGTTTAAGTCCCATCACGTCCCCTCCCTCTTTCATCTATCCCTCGTCTCCAACTATCCGCTTCTAAGCATCATCAGGGCATCTTCCCAAACCCTCCAAACCCCAGTCCAATTCCGACGACGCCGGCTGAAGTTGATTTTGTCGACGTTGAACTTTCACGTATCGTCATGCCCATCACCACTCGCACCTCCAGCCCAAGCCGCATATCCCAGTCAGCGTGAATCAGCGCCCCTCTTTTCACACTCGGGGCCTCCCGTTCGCGACAGGACCCGCTACTGTACAATCCGCATAGCCATACCCAGCGCCTATTCTCGTACTCTCCCCTCTGTCGTGCAGTGGCATATACGACCGTCATATCATAGTTGTATGACTTGTACCTTCACCATATGCAACATCTTCCCATCAACACGTGGAAGCTTATCTGGATATTCTGCCTCGCTTCGGAGACTCAAGCACCGGTGGTTCGTTTGGTAGTGGGGTTGGTGTAACCTTTGGTTCTGTTGGTGGATGTGGAGGTTGGCTGGTGGCTAGCGGGTGCTGGTATCGATGATAAATGTGGTGGGGACGGAATATTTCCGCCATGGATGGTTGGGACCATATTTTCCGAGTTTCTCCGTCGCTGGACATGGTGCTTCTACCTGTCAAAATGGAGGTGTCTTGTTTGGGAAGAGCCAGCACTTGGAGGTGGGGTGGAGAAGCCGCGAGTCCGGTGGATACGTCCAAGCGCTGTCCTTGGCGTTTAGTGACCATGGTGTCGGAGAGACTAATCACAACCGGACGAAAGGATACCCAAACGGGTGTATCCCGCCGTTTTAGTCGAGAATTAGCAAGGGTCCGTCAACAGCCATGAGTGGTGGAGGCGCTGACACTTGCAGACGAGTGATGTGTTGATTGGGTGGGCGGTCAGTGAGGATACCGAAATGAACCTGTATCAGTTTATGGCGTCACCCGACATAAGCCACATTGACGGGAGGGATAGGAATGTGGATGCTATCGTAAGTTCGTTTTCTGGAGGAAACTTGAAGACTATACTGACTGTATGATACGGATAGTCAGAACCTGTTACCACTTCGTACCCAGATCAAGTGCCTGAAGTGGCGGGCGCTTGTTCGGCGGGGAACGGGAAGATGTGATAATTTCTAAAGCGTCTTACTCTCCGCCGACGGAGGGTAGTTCATCCCAAGAAAGAACGGGAGTCATGCCGTTCATGGGTACGTGTTTGTGTTTCTTGTCCATCATCCCTTTTTGCTGTCAATGGATGCATATGGAGCTCTGCTGTTCGTTTCTCTGACGAGACGAGTTTTTCCTGTTAAGGACCGCTCGCTTTTGCTTTCTGATGTCATATAGTTCGGCACCTCCTGAGACATTTCTCCTTCATAGAGTTGTAGGCTAGTTCAAATGATGGATGGCATCCCAATTCGGCTTTTCGTGGCCTTCTTTGTCAATCAGTAACCCATGGGTCAATGTTGAAGCACGTGCCACAACAAACACCGTGACATTCATCGTTGTGAGCCTTCCCAAACCTGCCGCGTTAGGAGAGGGTTAACAAGTCCATTGAGGATTTTGGGGGATTTTGACTGTTATTGGGGTCAACCTGCACAAGCACATCGCAACAGTTGACAGAATGTAATTTTGAAGGTTAGGCGGAGATGGAGGAAGTTGTTGAGTCCATTCCGGTCGTGTTGAGGAGTCAGAATTGGTGGTATTAGTGCTATGTCGATAGAACGAGGTGTTTAAAGATGGTGCAGGTAAGTAGCACGTTTGGCGAATGCCCAGATAGAATATGTGATGAAATTGATCTACGGCATACCAGAACGTACACTAAGAGGTGATCGTGATGCTGGCGTCCAATTCGAAGCATGTATATGTAGGAACAAGTGGTATTGGCATTTATACGTATTGGACAAAAACGGAAGAACACAGGAACGATGTTCTCTATAGGGTCATTCTGAAGGACGACGTAAGAAGACCAAACTTGAGGAATATGGGGAGACGAATCGTGTGTCTGGGTGGCTACAAGTGAGGGATATAAGAAGTCCATGTGACATTTTGGAAGACATCTGGTTGAAGACCACGGAGGGAGATGAAGGCTTGAATGATGAGAGAGACGCGGGCGAGGACATATAAAATGGGGCCCAAAACATACAGTACCCACCGGATAGCTTTCAAAATTGCTGTCGGAACTGCACCCCATTTCGGGAGACTCCAGTTGGCTTCCGGGTTGAAATCGTAGTCACCCAAAATAATGCCGAGTAATCCAACCAAAAATGGAATAACAAGAGGGAGGAAGAACGCCAAAGAACGAGCTCGACGTGTGTGGGGAAGTGGGAATTCCACGGAATGAAGTGGATCGCACCCAAGATCATGCCGATAAGGCAAGCCATCAGTCTGATGCGGAGAAGATCTTCTGCAGAGGTGTAGTAGCCGTAGAACATCGGGACGTGACGCGCACCCTTCTCGACGTGGAAACATCGGAACATGTCTTGGATGGGGAGGACGAGTGCCATGAACAGGTGCACGATAAGTCCATCATACGCCCATCGGGGAAGACGGAGCAGCCAATTTCCAGAGGTTGACGACTTCTCCTGGTTCCTCCCATTCTCCGTCGTGGTAGTGTCCTCGTCGCTGTGGTCCTGCCCCCCTGGCGTCATCAACAGCTGACTGCTTTCCTGGTTGTCCCCTCCCTCTTTCGCATCATTGCCGTCCTCCTCGTTTCCAGCGCTACTTGCCTCTGGTGCTTGACGAGCCTCCTGATCAACTTCATTACCCCCTTCCCGGCTCCCCTTCGTCTCTAGCCCATCTTGCGAAACCTCAGGTCTGATGTGGATCTCGACTTGGCAGTTCACGTTGAGTGGTTTATCCCACCAAAAGCCGTATGTAATAATATTAAGTACGGCAAATGCGAGGGTGACGACTTCCAACTTCGTGATGGGGAGGTGTTGTTGGGAGCGAGCGATGCACTCAATGACGAACCAGGATGTTTGGAGGGTTACGAGTCCTTTAGAGAGAAAATCCCCTTTGCTGCGATCCTCCACCTGCTTCTTTGGGAATCGAAGCTCGTCGGTGTCGATTCTGCCATTACCGAGGTATGTGAACAATAGGGTAAGAGGAGCAATGACTTCCCGACGGCCGTCTGGATGCACGCCCTCCAACCCGCCCATCTGGACAAAATGACCATGCATCGTTGTCCACTTCAAGTCTACAGGTAGCATGAGTACACGATCACGGACACTCGGTGCGTTAACTCACCAGGTTTCTGATAATTCACCACTCTCGCAATCCTACGCGCACCGTACCACTGTCTCATCGCCCACCAAATCACTGCTTCGGGAGCTGTCAACATGTAGAATGACATTTTCAGTCGTCTACAGATCTTCTGCCAATCGCTGGCCTTCGGATCAGGAATGTTTGGATGGAGCGCGGTGTAGATACATGCGAAAATCGTCAAGACACAACTCCGGACGATGTCGACCAGGGTACGGTCCTGGGGACCACAGTTGCATGAACGAGCGTAGAGGAGAGTAAATGGTGTGGTGGAGAATGCTTCGGGACCAAGAGGAGTGGGCAATGCATACGCATTGTAAGCAGAAACGATCAGAAGTAAGAACAACATGACCTGAGAATAAAACAGTTCGTGATATAATTGTTCGCGTCTGACTTGTACTCACCAAGAAATATGAACCACCGTCAGGTACACGAATCTCAAACGAGAAGGGTGCGGAGTGGTAACTGGGTAGCTTTCACTATTGTGTAGGCGTTGATAATGAGAAGGGTTCCTCGCAAAGGGCGTTGGAATGACACAACTCCCAGACGAGGTGTTAAATGTTTATGCTAGAACGCTCCCAAGGGATATTACCTCCGTCCTTATTGTTACAAGGTTCTGTCACTTCGATGGGAAAATCAACCAGCGCCTTTAGGACTGGTTCGTCTACTAGTAGGTCAGTAACACTGTCATTCAATCGAACTTGACTGTGAACCTCACTCACGCTACAAGCCGTTTGTAAGTTCGAGATCAATTAAGGAGGCAGATGTGAGCGTGCTAGATGTGAACTCGCACAAGTATATGACACCATCTATTTCAAGTACCTCTACACAAGCTTCTATCCACTGGGCGTCTGGATAGATCGTATACCCGGGTGTTGGAGCGCCTAATGTGCCCGTTGTTAGCTATTTTTGAATCCATGGCCGATAGGACGAAGATAAGGTATACTCAAGGCTTAAGCCTTCTTGTAGGCTCACCTTATTTCTAAATCCCATCATCGGTTCTCGGACTGAACTTGATTCCGAGTTGGATCGCGATGAGGCGAAGAAAACTTGCGCAACTGGACGGGCACCGGCAGCTGCACATTTTCGTCAAGATCATCCAGCCGAATCAAATCAA
>ML208630.1:0-21285 GCA_004369065.1 Pluteus cervinus
TTCAACTTGAACAAACAAGTTTACATTATGTAAGAAATTAATTATTTACAAAATATGGTCAGCCTCCCCAAACCTAAAGGACATCTATCTATAAAAGGATAGTACCACTTTAGCAAGCTCCCAGGAGTAACAGCAACTTTTGTCAGCTCCCAAAAGTAAATGGACTTCACACTTGGGAGCTCGCTCAACTCTTGCACTCTTAGGTACTCCCAAGCTTTTAGCTACTTTTGCACTCCTGGGAGCTTGCAAAAGTAGATAAAAGGAGACTTAAAGTAGCTAAGAGCCTTGCGAGTTTTCCTGATGATGTTCTCCCCAGTGTGACTACCAGGGAGCTCCTGAAAAGACAAAAGATCAGCATGCAATATCCAGTCCTTGCAAATATAATGGGCAGTAACGCCAATATATGCAGCCATGACAGATGAGCTCCAGCCATCCATAGTCAGCGAAATTCGCCCAGGAAGGGACACAAGCTTCAAAGCAAGTAGGCCCTGCACCTCAACAGCCTTCTGTTGAATAATGGCGGTCATGGTTGTACGGTGAGGGATGTCAGTTTCCTTTGTTTTCGGGCGTTGATACACAAGAAGCTCCCGAAGAGCAGGATGATCAACGAGGACAATAGGCTATGGATTGGCGGTGAAAAGGTGTTTAAAGCAACAAAATGAAGCATATTACGCACCTGGTTGGTTTCCATAAGCAAGCGGAGAATTCGCTCCTCGAGTCCAGCCTTGCTCCAAGCTTCCTCTTTTTTGACAGGAGCAAACCCGTCAAGTGTGGTTTGTTCACTACGAAATGTTAGCTTAAAACTTCAAAAAACTATCAGGATATGGTACATACTGATTGTTGTTACCTAGTTCCTCTGCAGGAACAGCTCGCTCGTTGATTGGGATTGAATCCTTGACACATGCCGTCCGATAGATATCGAAGTGACTTGCACCTTGACGGGCAATGTGGCTTCGAAGAGACGAAACATTACCCTTGAAGTCCGTTTGCAATGTTCTATATTTGACGGGCTCATTCGTCCGCATCTGGCTATATATTGATCAGGATCCAAGGTGACAACACCAAAAGCTCCGAGTACGTACACGCAAACCTTGCATCGATGCTCCTGTGAGTCTGGGATTTTCTCAAAGACAGTGTATATGTCATCCGTCTTGTTAATCTTCCGGTTTGACGTGGCAACTGTTGGCTTCGAAGGGACCGGAATATCCAGCATACGGTCCACGGCAGGTGCTTTGCTCGTGGCTGATTTCTTTGCAGCTGATTTGGTTCCTTTCTTTGCTGCCGGAGCATCCTCATTGGCAGTCTCGGTACCTCGACGCTTTCGTGAGAGAGATGGACCGGGTTTCACCAGAGAGTTGACAGAGGTGGACGTCACTTGTGGTGGTAAAGCGGCCAAAGCCTGAGAAGTGAGTGATACAGCCGGAATGTCGTCACCAGCATCTGGATCATGCAACCACGTGATATCGCCTGCGTCCTTGAGGCTACCATCAACGTTACAGGCCTCTCCCATGGGTTTCGTTGGGTCAGCGTGGCTTGCCATGTTGAAAGGCGAGGAGGAGGGACTGCCGTGCAACGGTCAAGGACGGAACCTGAAAAAAAATCAAAATCAAATTGGAATTACAAAAGGGGTAATTATTGATGCGTTCGAACCCGTCCAGCACCGTTCGACACAGGTTCAGCCCATCGTCCTTCACCCGAACGGTGAACCCAACCGCGAACCTCTACCCAAGAACCGAACGCGACCGTCCACTGAACCGGCGGTCAGGTTCGAGTTCGAACGTGTTCAGCCAGGTTCAGAACCGAACTTTGGCAGCTTTACCTGCGACTCCTAGAGTTCTCGACAATCAGGCCTTATCTCACTGGAAATTGCCGCCCTTATCCTTACCCCAAGGAGCACGTACGACGCTCATGACCTCATCAACAACCTCACCAACCGCGGGATCCTCGAATCAAAATTTCATTTTCACGTGCATTCGGATCGGGACCAAGTCCTTCGTCTCAACAGCCAAAAATAGATTTGTAGCAGGCACCGGACAAAGCGAGTTCACTTGATCTTGCCAAGGGTGCCGGAACGCAGAAAAGCCAGTAGTCGTTTTGCAATGTCAAGTTCAAGTTGGAGTGCTCGCTGGATTTCCCGAACGATGTTATCTGCGCCCTCCGATAACCCTACCTCAGTCCAGTAATTTTTCTATCTGGTCTAGTACCGCAGCATACTCACCCTTGTGGTGATTTACCGGATCTTGCAGGTGTTCTTTGGCGACGCCTTGGCCGGATCAAGTCTCTGAACGTGAACGCATGAACCACCAGGGGAACAAGGACGGCAAGCTCCCCCTAGCCTCTGATCTATCGATCCGGCCTCAGGATTTTACCTTCGACCCATGGAGTTTGTGCATCAATCAACCTCGCATCACTCGAACTCAACTATCCACGCCGTGTCGCCGGCTGCTCTGGCCGCACCTGCATTCGAAGCTCGATATTCCAAGTCTTCAAAGCGTCTCCTGAGATACGCGTGAATTCGAACGTGAACAGCCTGCATTCATTTTGGTGCTGAAATGTGCCTATGACTTATTCTCATCATTTCGCCAACGCCTAAACAGTAAGCGATCTTCGCGAACTGATTTGGTACCTAAAAGCCTACCTGGGCGGCTTCACTATGCCGAGTTGGCATTTTCAAATTTTAAATTCAAATTGCGGGTGAAGGCGCAGCGGGGTTAGACGCTGATGGAAGCTATATACACGCATGTGCGTCCGCCCAGTAGGGTTGAACTCATCGCAACTTGGGCGATTCCCCTATAAAGCACGGAAACATTTTTCGAGAGTCTCCCAACCCCCTGTGTCGACAAGTCCCTCAACCAATCTTCTTAACCTTCCTACGATGCGCTTCCCTTCCTTCACCAACCTCGTGGTTCTCTCGCTCGTTCTCGTTGGCGCCAACGCCGCTGTTTCCATGAAGCGCGATGATCCCATTCAACAGTGCCTTACCAGTACGTCGTGACTTGCGCATGCGTGGTAAAGCAACCTGGCTAATTCAGCTCGAAATCCCTTAGCATGCGGCGCTACTGATCTTACTATTATCTTCGCCTGCCTCCAGGCCCCGGATCAATGCCCTCCCGAGCTCTTTAACTGCATTACCTCTTGCCTTGCAACCGGCACCGGTGGCTGTGAGTATAGTTATCATGGTCGCTTACATCTCTTGAACTCCTCCTGACAATCTCTCGCTCGACAGTGGGCAGCAGCACCTCAAACTAGATTGCTTTTCGTGGATTCGACAGGGTTGGCAGAGATGATTCCTTTTCCTTGGCGCTAGCCCAAAGGGTGTGATTCTATCTTAGTATTTGTTGGATATACTCATATTACATACCTTCATTTGTAAACTGCATTCTCACAAAGGACATCTGTGGTCCATGTCGTTAAATTGTGGACGATCTCTCGAAAGCAGAGCGCTTGAGTCCCTCGCTAATTTGTTGTATACGTGGGCGAGGGTACATACTCTCAGTTACTGTACTCGGGGTGATGGGTCGAGAGGCTCGCATGAGCAAACGGTGGCATGGTCGTTGAGAATTGACGGTTAGCAAAAGCCAAAGAGAACCGGTCATGACCGGGTTAAACTGATGGGGTCAAGAACACACCCAAGAACACGTCGATTTCCTACTAAGTGCGACTTTGACTGGTCCAGACCGGTCAGAACCTTTTGAGAATTACTCAGCTGCTACAGAACCGGTTCCTGTTCCTGTTTTCAGAAATCGAGGTGAGAACTGAACTAGACCTCAGTACTTAGGACTACCTCAGTCCGGTAATTTTCCTACCTGGTATAGTACCGGAGCAGCACTTTACCGCAGACCGTTCGACCCCAGGTCTTCCTTTTTTCCCGACACCCTTTGATCTTGCACGTGCTCGCTGTGATGGGCAACGCTCATTGTCAAAACGAGGGAAAAAGGGGGAGGAACATGGAAGGCTATCGTCCAGGCACTGTACCTTGATTCGTCAAAGGAGTGAGATACAAACAAGGCACTACATAGATACAGTAGGAGGCGGCCCTTGGGCGGCCCGTGCTCTCACATTCTTCGTCAGTCTG
The DNA here is from genome assembly GCA_004369065.1 of Pluteus cervinus. NCBI lineage: Eukaryota > Fungi > Basidiomycota > Agaricomycetes > Agaricales > Pluteaceae > Pluteus > Pluteus cervinus. The sequence goes on from ML208630.1 coordinate 4,076, forward strand.
TCTTCAGTGATGCCCTACTTACCCGGGATCAGTCGCTGAACATGTCCCCCCAAACGGATTCATGAACATAAACCACGAATCGTGCGTCGGTATCACCACCGCTCGCTGGATGTTCGAAGGGCTCGTATTCTCCACATGCATACGCAATCTCAACCGGGGAAAGCATAAAGGTACATATGCATCCGACGTAACCTAAGATACAGGTGAACCCTGGTATCTCCCTGTTCTCTGCGGTGAAACGTGCTCATGGCCTGTTTTCGTTTCGCCAACGCCTGATCATCCGCTAACTGATAAAAGCCTCCAGCATGCTAGCCGGCTTCACCATGCCGACTTGGCAATCACCTTTCAAATTCAAATTGAGCTGCTTGCCACAAGCCGGTGAAAGCGCAACTTCAACTTATGATAGGCGGGGCTAGACGCTGATGGAGGCCACACGCAGTCGAGGTGAACTGTCTCCGAATGTTTCAACGCAATCCACATGGCCTCTACCTATAAAACACGGATCCAAAAATTTGTCAAGAGTCTCCCAACCAACCTTTTCAACAAGTCTCTCCGAGTCAACCAATCTTCTTAACTTTCTTACGATGCGCTTCACTTCCTTCACCAGCCTCGTCGTTCTCTCTCTCGGTCTCGTCGGCGCCAACGCCGGGGCTGTTTCCGTGAGAAACGATCCCACCCAAAAGTGCCTTACCAGTACGTCCGACATGACTTCTGTGATAAAATAACCTGGCTAATTCAGCTCGAAATCTCTTAGAGTGCGGCGTTTCTGATTATGGTGTTTTCGTCTCCTGCCTCCAGTCCAGGGACCAATGCCCTGCCGGGCTCTTGGACTGCATGGCCAATTGCCTTTCAGACGTCACTGGTGGCTGTGAGTATTTCCTAGTCGCTTACACCTCTTGAACCTCTCCTGATTATCTCTCGTTCAACAGTGTAAATTGCTCTTAATGGGTTCGACAGGGCTGGCAGAAGTGCTTAATTCCTTTTCCTTGTCGCAAGTCAAAAGAACGTGATTCTACCTTAATATTTATTTATTATGTTGGAGGGAGCGCACTATCGATCTAGAATACATTCATTTGTGAACTGCTCAAGCCACAAAGGACATCCGTGGTCCATGTCGTGGATCATCGATCAAGACCGGAGTTATGGATTACCGGATATCTCTCGGAAGCAGAACACTTGAGTCCCTCGCTAATTTGTCGCACTCGTGGGCAAAGGTACATACTCTCAGATACTCGGGGTGATGGGTCTAGACTGCTGGGATGATATGGATCTGCATGATATGTGCGTACTACAATTTGTACATGACATCGAGCCTCAACGATAAAGGGGCTTTAGAAATCGTCCCCCTCCCCATCTTCTTCATCCCAATCCACAGTTTCCAACGCTTTCTGACCCTCCTCGTACAACTTATCCAAACCACTCAACTTCTCAAGATATTTCTGGTCATTGAACGCTTGTAATAGCATATCGAAGCCTTTGGTCTCGTACTCTTTCAAAACCTAAAATCAAAATGATGATTATTTACCCTGATGCGCACGGAGCTAAGAACATTAGCACCCACCGTCTCACTGCAACCAGTACACCCATCAAATGCAGCACCAACAATGGGTAAGTTCCTGAATTGAGCAAGGAATCCCCTAAGTTGATGCGGGACAACACCCAGGACACTGCTATATTCATCGCCGGACAGGTTACTAAGGTCTTGTCCAGGAGGTGGGGCAGCTGCATAAAGACTAGACCGCAATATAAGCCCTTCAGTTAACGCTCGTGGAGACAATGCTAGAAGCGTACCCGTCAGGATGCTGTAAAAGTGATGCTAGAAGTTCAACTGCAGTGGATGATGCGATGGATGCTAGACCGGGACGCGTAACGGTACACATCTGATCAAGTGTACGATCTGTTAAGGACTAACAACACATTCAGCATATATGGAGGGATGATTAAGAAAGGAACGGACATCACTAGGCGCAACGATATCATTACAGAAGTAACATCCGAGCTTTGGGTTCTTCTCTGGTTGTGAACTTGAACGAGGCCCGTGTCGCATCACTAGGAACGTGTCAAACCCAAGAGCCGCGTTTAAGACGATCTGTGGTGTAGGTCAGAAAGGTCATCGCTGACGATGTTGGAGTATATGCCTTGTTCTTGGATGCACCGATGACGGTGGGTAACCAACGACTTTCTCTGGAATCCATCAATAAGAAGATAGCATCGTGTTCGTCGATTAGTTTTTCCAATTTTTTCACGTCTTCCTTCGTCTGTTCAAGAGACGCAGCGGGAATGGGGTGACCTGGCATAGGGATAGAAAGTGAAACTCCCGTAGCGTCCTATGACCAATTGATTAATATAAGAAGATGAGATGAATTGAATGGCGTACGATTCCAGGGTAAATCCTTTTCAAGCTATCCGCAGCGCATTGAGCTTTGGGTTTTCCGCCATTCAAGCAGTCTTCGAATTCGAACAATGGTTGACGAACGGGATTGGAGAATGAGACGCGAGAGTTATCGAGTAGTGTGATCTTTCGAACGCCCCACGCCTACGCTGGTGATTTAGTATGTAGAAGTATCGGGTATAATCAGACGACGAACCATCAATGTCCGTGCTACGTAACATCCCAACGTCCCCGCACCAAGGAGGAGACATCGGGTTGAAGAAACCTTTTCCAGGTCGAGGGAAGGTAAAATGCGCCATCGCATGAGTTTAAGGTTAAGGTCGACGGCCTGATTTGCTAGTCTAGTACGTAGTTAGTATGATACACGACCTCGAATGAAGGTCAAACCTTGTGGGATCCATCATGGGAGCCAAGTCCGCCACACGAGGACCCAGTTTCCCTTGAGGGTTCTTCTCCCATCCAACGGCAGAAGGTTTAGTGGTGGCACCCTCGACAGACTCAGTGTTTGGAACAGAGACTGTACCGAATTTGCTCTTCCAGTTGCCAGTAGAGGGTATTTCTGCGTCACGCCAGCACAAGACGCGTACGGAATGAGTTTTAGTTGGATAAAGTGCGTGTAAATATGCGAGTAGATTGCGAAGGGGCCATCCAGGATTGGTCGGGTTTGCAGAGGGGTCAATGAACCCAACCGTTATCTGAGATAGTGTTTAAACTTCTGGGTACTGATAGAACCTCTCACTTACGGGCGAGTCGGGAGTTTGAGAGTAAAATTCCTCGAGAGACTCAACGGTGCCGACTGTAACCTCCGCACCGGAGGAACGGACGAGAAAAAACGACGGTGCGTCGATATTACGATGTTGTGTATAGATTGACGCTAACTGTCAAAGGTAAAGTTAAGCCTGGGGAACCTAGGCCGACGTGGACGGACATACCGCTTCAGGAGTGTATTCAGTCGACGCTGATGTCCAACCGGCTTCATCTATCTCCCATGCTGGTTTCGAAACAAATGCTGGGAACGCAAACCAATAATAGTACTTATATTTCTTGAGATCGGCGAATGTGATGAGCAGGAAGTGAGTCAACAAGGAGGTATCCCGGGTCGTCACTATTTGGTTCCAGATCTTTCACAAATGAGGGTTATGGTGGGAGGTTAAAGGGGACACGGTACCTTATCTGCCTCGCCATTAAAAAGGGCTGTCTTATCGGCAGCCTTAAAGTCCTCGATCGTGTTGTAATTCTTGACGGTTCCGGAAGCATGTGCGGAACCCAGTCTATCGTGTCTGTCGAAGTTCAGGCGAGCATCAAGTAAATTACAAGGATACACACTTGTGGTCTTTCTCAAATGACTCGGAGCCCACGCTTAGGTTGCATCCCAACGCAATTTCTTGACCCGATTCACGATCAACCACGGATCTCCCAGTTGTATATGAACCGCGAATAGGAACCGCATCGTCGGAGAGTTTGAGTACGTCGATCTTGAGACGCGTTAGTTCATGCCAAAAGGATGGCTGTACCAGCGACGTGAAGGGCGCGAATTGGACAATGGGCATCGCGACGAGGAGGAGGTCAAGATGAGTAATCGATGAATTTGGCAATTCAGTCTATTTGCACCTGTAAAGATCTAATCGCAATGCTTTTGGTCTACAAAAATTAGGGTCAAGTATCGACGCTTGCTCCTGAAAGTTAAACCGCATCACCCCACTATTACCTATCGAGTTGCGGACACTGCTCAAATGCATACGCTGCGCCTTTCGATCAGTGAGTTGAAGCAGCGCGCCTGGCGTGCCGTGAAGATAAGATAAGATGGAATCCCAGTGAGGCAGCTGGTTCTCACGCTCCCACAAGCCGCCGAGTCATCAACAGACTTCGTCCTTCCCTAGCCTCCTCGCACACACCGGTCTCTCGACGCTCACTACACCTCTTTCAGATGGTATGTACCTTTCTAATCGTCCAACACGACGCTTGGGATCGGTTTGGTCGGATGCTGGGTCGATCTTTGGGTGGATGCGCGACCGTCACAACGGATAACTGACTTTTGTGCCCGCCAGGCAACCGCAGAACTCGCCGCAACCTACGCTGCCCTCATCCTCGCTGATGATGGAATAGAAATAACAGTAAGTATGCACTCTTTGGGCTCCCAAATGCAGACCTTAACCTTTCTGAATCTAGCCAGAGAAAATCGTCGCCCTAACAGACGCTGCTGGTGTTGAACTCGAGCCTATATGGGCTTCACTACTTGCGAAAGCTTTGGAGGGTCGTAATGTGAAGGAACTCCTATCAAACGTTGGATCTGGAGGTGGCGCTCCTGCCGCCTCATCCGCACCTGCAGCTGGTGGAGGTGGAGGGGCCGCCCCTGCTGAAGCCGCAAAAGAAGAGAAGAAGGAAGAGGAGAAGGAAGAATCAGACGACGATATGGTACGCCTCTGTCTATCTCATCTGAACTGTCCCAGACTGACATTCTACTTTATAGGGCTTCGGTCTCTTCGACGATTAATTCTTTTCGCATCTCGTCATTATTACATTGTTGCATTGTACCTCAAATCCAAAAACATGATGGTAAAAATGGCACGCGCTATGACTCTATTCGAACTGGGCAATCTGCTCGGGCTGACGAGCATCAGGTCGGCAGAAAATACCCGAAACGGGAGTCTAGTGACGCTCCGTTGGGTATTGGATTTATTGAGGTGGACGTGGATCTACGCTCCAGGGTGAGTTGACGGTGCGGTTGAAAACTTGAAATGAGTCGTTTGCTGTATCGCGCCGGTCCTGTGGTCCACAGGTCCAGACCTGCCGTTTACAATGTCCATGGACGTTAAATCACGTGACAGTTGTTCAACATTGCCTCGTCGTCGAAGGCCTTCGACGAAGTCCTTCTAAAGCCCTTTTCCTGCAACGCCAAATGGCATTCAAGATCGTTCGCGGCTATGTTATTGGCCAGGTGTCGTGTCTTCTGTCACTTAAGATTCGCTGATATCTCGATTCGCTCAGGATAACTGCCTCACTCTCGTGGCTCGGTCGATGAATCGATGACGCTGTCCATCTCTGGTCTCATCGTGTCCTTTTCTGAACCAGAAACACTTTCAACTGGCTTGGCCGACCACATGTCGCAGCCCTCAGTCATATTTCTATTAACCGGGGTACGAGCACAGTCTTATTTGGTGTCGTTGACTTCATCGATCACGAAAATCTAGACCGCTCGCGCCTCCTTAAAGAGCCCAGAATTTTGCTGTTCCGTCCGTTCTTTACATATTCATGGCGTCCACTACCCTCATCTCGGTCCTTCCTCCTGAAATTCTGGGGGAAATTTTCTACCATTGCTCGTTGGCTGCTGCCGACGCCCCGTTGGTCCTTGCGGCTGTCTCGAAGTCTTTCAGGCAGACCGTATTTACGACGCCGAGGGCGTGGAGGAGGTTGCGACTCCTGTTGTCGACCCAAGGAGAAGCAGAATCGCTTCGCAAGGCGAAACTATGGTTGACATTCGCTGGGTCATGTACCTTGGATGTATACCTGGACCTCACATGCCCAGAAACCCCATTCACTCCCTGTCTCACCGTTCCACGCATCACAGGAGGTGGTGCTGTCCCAGCTGCGCCCTTGCCTGTTAGCTTTACACTCGTGCATGAGTTTTTGCGGCAGAGCAATCAGCGTCTTCGATCGCTTGCTTTGCGTACCACGACGCAAGCTGATGCACAGTCCTTCCTGCAGTCTATCTATAGCTCTGGCCAAGACCAACTTCGGGAAGATCATATGACATTTCCATTATACAAACTCACCATGCATATTGTGTCCGACAGCGCTCGGGCTCAAGTTATTCCCCAATCACCCTTCACCCTTCCCGAGCTGCCACACCTCTCATCCATCCGCCTCACTAACGCCAATCTTCCATTCCTCCCCTCTTCAAACTTGCATAATATCACGAATCTGACTATCATTCGACCCCTTCGTGCTCAACCACTTCCCGCGTATGCTATATCGGGCCTTCTTCGTTCGACACCACGCCTTTCTTATTTCAAACTCGATACTCGTATCGCTCCGTTAGCCTTTGCACCAGTTGTACCACGCACCAGTGATGATCAAGATGGTGAAGTGTCAGAAGACGATAATGATCAACGTTCTGGTCTTATCACACTTCCACTTCTCACACACCTAATACTGCGTGCCAATAACCTGCCTTTGCTATTGGACCATCTTGTCGTTCCAGACCTTTCCCATCTCTCGCTCAGCGATTTCGATTCCAAAAGGCCTAATGCGTCCTATGAGACTGCGAATGCCCTTAGAGAGATCCTTGTTCGCATGGATCTCCCCGTTGACGAAACACCTTATATCGTGGACGTGATTGGTGTGGTCCCCGCTCACGACTGTGAGCGATGCGTAGAGGCCGATCACCAGTCAACTCAATATAAAACCAATCCGCATTTCGGTCCTCGTGGTGTTGGGGGTCTCCACACTCTCGATCTCGAGAACGTTTCCCTTGGACGTCCAGGAACTGCAGGAAAAGATGAAGACGAGTTATGGGAATGGTGTTTCCGTCGTATGAAAGCATTACGTTCGGTAAAAGCAATGGGGATGGATATGGACAAGTTGTTCCATCTCTTGGCGTTACGCGGGGAAGAGGTCGGGGATGAAAATTGTCCTGGTTTGGAAAGAGTTATTGTGGCTTCTACGCCTTCGCATTCCTCGCTCGTGCAACTTCAGAAGACGAATCCTAAACTTCGTCTGGACGTGGTGTCGTCTGATATGGGAGTGCCGGTGGAGTTTGACCTTCTGACGGCGATAACTCCTGCGTTAGGTTTGGCTTCAGAGGAGGATTCACTTGCGTCTTCACCTCTTCCACGCACTCCGTTGTCTGCTGGGTTCGTTGGAGGCTTTGGCTTTGGGTCAAGCTTTGATCGTGCTAGGAAGAGGAGCATGGGTTTATAAAAAGGGGCCTGCGATCGCTTTTAGAATTCCGGAGGATGTGGGAGAGTGGCAGGCGAGACTATCCGAACTCCTAACCCTATTTCAAGCATACTTCCTGATTTCCATTCCGTGCGGTCACTTCCCTCTTCATTCCACTATTGTACATCCAAAGTTGTGCCGAATGACGTCGGCCAAATCAGTTACGTGCAATACTTATATCGGTCTATACCTTTGAAAGGTCTAACTTTTGCGAATCAAGTGTAATCGTTATAATCCCTGCATTGAATCTTTAAGCTTTAAAGTCGATTGGTGCGTATCCAACATAATGATATATACATAATAAGGCCAATCCACGTCCAAAATAGCTCAACTATCTTCGACGCGTGTTTAATCTGTTGCAGGATCAGGTGAGTTTCGGAAGATATAGACGAGTTACTTACGCCCTATTTGAGCGATGCAGGTGTTAACACAATCCTGGACGCCATTGGCGCATGTTCCCGGGCTAAGGTAGCAACCAAGTGCGTCCCCGCCACACCCTAAAGTTATGGTCTAAGTCAGTCATATTCTTCCAGCATCGAGGTTGCGACTTACTGGAAAGGCATTGGATGATATCTTGGGGAGCTTCGGTAGCGCGTTCGACAACCAGAGCGCTAGCCCCAATGAGACCGAGGGAAAGGACGAAGAGGGTAGAGAGAGTGAAGCGCATCGTAATAATCCTGAAAGCTGAAGTTGGCTAGAGATCTACTGTTCCTGTTTTATAGGCAAAATATCTCTGGGCGAAAGTTATCAACTCATGGTAGCCGATACCCGTTGTCGGGGAACATGCGTCGCGACGTGACGACCACAATGTGGACAATTGGGCATTGCGTCGGGAAACGTGCCCGCGAAGGATAAATTCTACCCGCCTCTCTGTAACCGCCAGGGTCTGGTTCCGCCAATCATAGATTTGAGTGCTGTCTCTTTGGCGGTTACTGTCATTTCTCTGCCGGTACGCGAATTTCAGTATCAAGGACCTTATCATCCCATGCAGCCAGGATCAGCACGGAACGTTTGTCCTCATTTTATACATATGGCAATGCACCTGCTCAAAATAGCATGTGGTTGAGCGCTCAAGTACTCTTATCGTACATATGACGCAGAGTCTCGTGTCCTTAAGGTCCTCCTGATGATAAGATCGCACCTAGGCGATAGGTACTAATTAACGCTTGAAGCGGGCGCTGGCACCCGTACTCATTACAACTCTCGGACTCATCTCCGAAGTCCTTACTATGGAGACAATTCAAACCTCAAGGCCTCACGAGCCACCTAGGCTACCCGTTCCTCCAGCCACGATGTCAGCTAATGATACCGGTAATTATAAGACATAGCTTAAGCGGATAGAAGCGAGTTGGGCCTCACCGATGCAATCCATGATACAGGTCTTCAGGCCTTTGGTACATTGGGGGCCGGGGTCTATGAAGCAGGCGATCCCAGCCTCCGTACATTCTTGAAGGGGATGTGTTAGTGAATCAGGTTGTTCCGCCGCATATGTATGTCTAGCTTACCAGCTTTGCATTTTTCGGGGATGAGATCGATTAAACTTGAGGTTGCGCTTTCATCCCGCTCGATAGCGCGAGCGAGGGAAAGGTGGGCATTTACGAGGCTGAATGTGAGAACGAGAAGGTTGGACAAGTTGAAGCGCATCGTTGGAGTGCTGGCTGGGAGGCGTACATGACCTTTACCCGCTTTTATACGCAGAGAGCTCCTAGGGCTGGGTATGCAGGTGTCGAAATTGGGACAGGTGCCACTGGTGGCCTTACACCTGATTCGAGTTCAAGTGACCGCCCATTCACCGCTATCGTGATTCTTTGTCGACGAACGAACTTCCAGCACCCCACACTTCATTCAAGAGTAGAAATCCTCCCTCTGTAGAAAGGAGGCGGCGACATCGCGTCGCGATCACCTGTACACTGCACACTTCCTTCGTTCTCTTCTTCCCCTAACATAGTCAATTTAGTGCCATTCCACTACTTCAAAGGTCAGTAAATGATGCTTCTCATTCAGGTTGGGCATTACCCTATCCATCCTCCTCACGGTTCCCACTCCCGTCCTTGCGTTCCCCTGGATAAAGACAACATTAAGAAATACAATTACTGAGATAGCAATACCTTGGACGTACCTTCGCGAGTCATCACGAATCACTACTTGCATCACACTCCTCTGGAAGTCTGGTTGCGAATTTCCAGACGTCTGGACGTCCTCGAGCACCATTCTCCCAATCGTCGACGTAACTGGGTACAACCCATCCCATCGCACGAGGGTCGTCCACCCAACGACTTCTGTCTTCCGTATCTCTTGTATAACACGTCAGAAGTGAGCTCTCCTTCAGGAAAATCAAGAATTTGATGCTAGGATAGTCCTCCCGCAGATCTGGATATCTTTGATTAACAGGTAACTCTTCGTCATATCCCTCTTCGTATCCGTCGTGATACAAGGACAAGTATGTCAATTTTGGCATCGCATCAAAGAATGTCATCGATCGACACGCGATTTCGCTTGCAATGTCGAGGTGTGTCAATTGAGGGAAACTTGAGAAAAAGCTGGTAAGTTCCTCCTTGATCTGATTGTCTGTATGGTTGCCATTATAGACGCTGGCGGGGTGGATTGACAGCCGAACAATGGGGAGTCGTTGAGCCAGGCTCTTCCACTCTCCGTCATCGTCAAGGTTACACCAAACTGCGAGGTTGATAATGTTGGGTGACCACGTCAGGAAGTCAGTTAGGACGTCTTCGTTGCCATCCCACCCGACCAGGAGGTGTCGAATATGGGGACCATATCTCTCTATTGCCTCGGTTCCCGGTTCCCGACGATCTTTTACGGAGGAAACTATTACCTCGTAGATCAAAGGTACCAACCTACGATTATCATGTGAGATCCCAAGAACTCATAAGCCCAAGGTTCGGATGTTTGATAACAAATGTGAGCGTACCAGTCGTGAACGTATTTAGAGAGGCGGACAAGCGTCGTCGCGGTCTGGGGAAATATTGCGATGCTAATTTCAAAGATATACCGCTCGAGTTCTACTGGGAGTACGATATTTGTGGCCATGGTGCGAAGTCGAGGCGTGGAATCCAAGTCGGCTCAATCCGGCAAAGTTCTAACCCAGACCAAACACCGATGTTCTCACCACAGCACAGAATGACCAGCGACCTCGAATCGGAATCCCCACAAAACAACCTACCCGAAGATATACTGGAAGAAATATTCTCTTCAGTCGAACTCCACACGGATTTGGTCAATCTTGCCTGTGTTTGTCGAGCCTTTTCCTTGTCAATTATCCCTCGACACACCGAATATCGCATCATCCAAACACGTCAACCAATACCACATGTGTGGGCTCACTTAGCCCGACGTCAGGACCTTGCCAGGAACATTCGCAAGATTTCCTTCTCTCTCCCTCGCCCTCTTGGTAAAAACCCCACTCGGCTCCCAAACACGCTCCTGGACAATCTGTTGGACAAGCAACAAGGAACTCGGGATCAACTTGTGAACGCACAGAACATGTACAAAGCTCTGGAGTACATGACACATCTGAAAGAGTTCATTTGGCTCTGGACGCCCGAGCCGATCGTAGCACCACCATACCAGAGGTTGGTATTATCGGCGCTAGCCAAGAGATCATCCTTAGAGCGACTCAGCCTGTTCACGATCCATGGCCCGGATAGATCACCTCATAACCCCCAAGATCCAAACCTCGAAGAGAATATCGTGGGCGTGGCATTTCAAGGCCTTTTACTAAGCGCTGATAAAATGATCCAGGACTGGAGGTTAATCAACCTGAGGCGTTTATCTCTGAGCGGTCGTGGATGGGCGCATTCGCATCTGCTGGGTCTCTTCCAGCCCTCATCTACAATTCAGGTTCGAATATTTGTTTTTTCTTCACGGGCTGAACTAATCCGAGGTCCTAGCTATTAGATGTACCGGGCGATATCTTTCGCCACAATTTTCTTGCTTCTACCTTCATCCCAACATTGGCAACAATCACGATCAACTCTTCCCTTATCATCGATGTTAACACTGCCATTTCTCTCTTTCTCAAAAACCATCCGTCTATCCAATCCCTCGTCTGGACATCTTCAGGACCTATTGTTCTGATCTCGGGATCGCTCCCCAACCTCCGGCATGTCCGTTGCTGTGTTGAATTTATTTCTGCCTTGGAAGACTCACACCAGAGCTCACCTTCAGCACTCCGGGAAATTGTCCAACTGGATGCCCCTATCAAGATTTCGCGTCTCAGTCTCCTGACTTTTCTTGATGGAAGCGCGTTAGAAGGCTTCCGTGCAAGCGCGTTTGCCTCCGTCGAGGAGCTGCTAGTCATGGCAGATCTATTCCCAAATATCGAATGGCTTTCGCTCCCATCCAGAGAACGAAGTACGAGCGACACTGGCCTGCTAAGTGTACGTCTTTCTCCGGCGTACACCTCTAGGCGCTCGATTTGACGTGGAAATTCATTCTATCCCTAGGAATGGCACAACGTTCTATCCAACTTTCGTAAACTGAAGCGATTTCATGACATCTCGGTGTCATTGGGACTTGAATTTGATGACCCCAAAATCGCTGAATTAGTACTTCGCCTCGCTCAGATATGTCCGACTCTGGAGACGATCATTGGGAAGTTCTGTCATGGCACCTCCCCAAGTACGATCAAGATCAAACGAGAAGCTGATTTCAACCCAAAGGGTGAGGTCATATCACAGAAAGAACGGATCTCGTACGAGATATCAGATAATAAAAGCATCAGATATCTTTCAAAGGTCAGATCTAGCGTTTTGTAGCTCAGTATACATACGACGCTGACATGCAGAAACTCAGGATGGTACCACACCTTGAGGCTTTGAGGCTTCATGCTTAATAGTAATGTGGCCACCGGCATAGTACATAACCAAATTTAGGGGAAGTGCAACTTCCCACATTTGTTCGTATTTTCAGAAACATTTCACCAGCCCTTTTACCTGCACCGTCATGGGTATACACCATCCACCCGCTGCCTTTGAAGGGAAGGCCGTAACTCTTCCAGACGACATCGAAAGAACTATATTCGAACTTACGGCGCGGGCTTTTCCAACGACTCGACCCACTCTCTTTAAGATAGCGAATTATGACTCACAATTGTATGTCCTATCCAGTGAAACTCCTTTTATGGCCCTAAAGACTGTATAAAACAGGATTGCTGGGATCGAATATGAAATAGTCATCGCTGGGACTCATCACAAGAGAACCAGACCGAAACTATCAGAGATTGAGAGATATGGTATCCATGTCCGCCACCTCTTTCTCGGATTGCACTGCGCTTAAGTAGAGCTCAACACTTATCTCCGTTTCTGCCCAAACATTATCGACCTTGGTGTATGGAGGCCGTACCGGTTCAGCCCAGAAATCTTGACCATGATAGGAAAGCTTCCTCGAGCTCTTATCCGCGGCTCCTTTCACCCGCGAAGTATGTACGACAACGAAGACACAGTGCAGGATCAAACAAACCAGCTCCAAGAAGTGTATTCGTCCCTTACAAAACTCACCCACCTGACCACCGCCAGCGAAATGCCCCTCCTTCTTATTCCGTCTCTACGGTATCTTCCAAGCTTGAATTGTCTTTCATTATTCAACTATTACCCCGGAGAAAGTCCTGATCGACAAGAAGGCCTCCAAAGACTATTGAGGCTATGTCATAAACTCAAGTTGATGGTCTGGACAATGATAGAGTCAGGATATTCACATTATCTGGTTGATGAATGGAATGAGAATCTCGAACGAGATGGCAGGGTTGTGGGTTGTCTCATAGACGATTATGTCCTGGACTGGGAACAAGGAGCATGGGGACAAGCTGATATATGGGCCAAAACGACGCTTTAAGTAGGTAGCCTACAAAGGAATTGAGAAGTTGGTTTTCACGTACAACGTCATCAGAATAGAGACCCGGGCCATGGGTGTAGTAAATATAGCACTAGCGCTATAGTAGTCCTAACAGACGAACGTAAATGTAGGTTCGAATTCTTCGAAGATATAGTCCTGCTCTGCCATGTCCCTGATCCATGGGTCCATTGAGGTGGTGGATAAAGAAAGAGATACCCCTTATTGGGTGTGCTGGAGATCCAGATAATCAAAGCAGAGTTTGGAGCAAAAACTAAAAGGGATATGGTAGCAGCATATTTCCGTGATGGCCCAAAGCCAGCCGCAGAATCCATGGTGAAGCGTCCTGTTCGTGTCGAACAGTTGACCCCGCAGTTTCGCCTCCTTCAACCTCCACATCGATAGATGTCGTGTCGTTTAAACGACCTTTCAAACCGTTGAGATGACCCGGTCAAGACTCGGAGAGACGGGAGCTGGAGGATGGGAGCGAGAACTCGACGTAGTTCAAGGTCAACCGAGCATAATAGAGTCGAGACCCCAACAAGCCTGCAAGTCATAGCGGTCAATCTTCGAATCAGGTCCAGAGATCTTCAAGGACGTCAACCCTCCAAAAAGACGAAAAACGATTCCCCAATCAGATTCTGACGAATGAACTTGAGGCGATAGTTTACGCAACAACGGAGCTGCTGAGGGAGGCGGAGTTTAGGAAAGCGTATCTCTTCCTCGAGTTCTTCTGACGTCCTAGGCGGAGGGGTCCTCTGTTCGGATTTCAAGCCGTAAGTTATGGTTGAAACGGTGCAAGTTAGTGAGTGGTCACGCGCATCACGCCTCCCAGAGTGTTGGTTGGTTGCTTTGCACGTAGATCCTGGGGGATTGACGACTCAAGTTGACAAGAATAACTCATATGTGGAAGGACTATGACATTAGATATAGTAGAATATACATTTCAGGTATGTAAGCATCATTCAGCTGGTGAACGATCATGGTGGCAAACCAGTAATTATAAGGACGAAAAGCGGTAGGAAAAAAGCAACGAGTTTAGCGACAGATGCAAATGGGACTAGGTAACTATAGCCATCAAACAATCGTCCGAGTCCGAATAGGAAGTGAAGGTATCAAAATTAGGCTGAATCAGACCCAGAGGAACGTCGTTTTTCTTGCGCCATAGCGGCTTGTTCGCGCTCAGTTTGTTGTTCGCGTCTGCTAACAATAATTTGGAAGATAGGGAGTGTGATGCAAGAGATGGCGACCCAGGCAATAAGGATGCCGAAGTTCCTGCCAACTATGGAATAAACAGTTAGTTTTTGGCGGAATTGATGTTGGAATCAACTTGAAGGGACGTACGCGAGTTGTGGGTTCCAAAGACGATGGCACGAACAGCACGGCTGACATTGTAGAAGGGGAATGCGTATCCGTACTTGAAGAGACCAGGGAGAACCTCGATGGGGAGGAAACAGACAGAGACATTGGCTGGGTACAAGTTAGTATCGGTCAACGGGTTGAGAAGGTGAAGAGACGCACAAATAATCCAGAGCATCATGAAGAATGGAATGAATCGGATGGTCAGAATGGTGATCATGCTTTCGAGAGCAAGGCCCCTGGTGAAATAGATCCATTGTCAGAGAAGACCATATGGTGGGGATGAATGTGTACGAACAAGCTAAGCATGCCAATCCAATTAAGCATCCAGAAGATCAGGAAACCCGAATTGCCAAAGAAGCGGTCGAAGGGGAGCTGGAATGCCCGACTCAAAAGGGAATAAAAGAACTATTCGAACATAATCAGCACAGTAAGGAGCACAATGTAGGTCGATTACTTACGGAAAGGAAGAAATATCCAATGAACGCGGTCCCAAGACGGACGAGGATAAGAGAGCGGGTGGTGAGGAGACGTTCCAACCCGGAAGCTTCGCGTGCAGATTTACCGATATTCTGGGATGGGAAGATTGTGAATCCTGGTAGTTCGCAGAGGAGAGGAAGGGACACATACCACAAGGAAGAATGAAAGGATGAGGAGATAGATGAGGCCCACAAACGTGACTGCACCAGCACTGCAAAGCAAAGGTTAACTCCAGAACGAACGTTTTCCTGAATGATCAAACACGCACACTGGAACGTCGAATGGCCGGAGATTGATAATTTGATACCCAACGGGTTGCAACATAGTCTGCGGGGAGTTGACGAGCACGTCTGTAACGTTGACTGGGAGGGTAAGGACAGTGTGCGCCAACTGTAGGGCGAATTGAGTTGCCAACATGCCGAGCTCTTGTTGGACAGTGGGCCGAACAAACAAACGGCTGCCTATCGTTGAGAAAACAGGAAATTACGAGAGGAAACGGAAGGAACTTACAAGGCGTTTTCGTTCCGGGCTTCCACACCATAAACACTGATCGCCTTCGTGGAATCGTATGACGGGTCGGGCTTCGCCAAAGATGCTCGAAGTTGTGTGGACGCATTGGCGTTGACTGTAAAGAGAGGTCAGAAGAGGTCCGGAGGAAGAAGAAACTCAAACATACTAGCAATGGCAACCCAGACCTTCTCGTTCAACACCTGGTCCGCAACATCATTGAGTCCATTAGGGAAATCTGAGGCGGGGAGGACGGTCCATGCTACACGAGAACCGCCAGCTTGAGCCACTGCAGCACTTGTCAATCCTTGAGTGATAGCAGTTCCGATTTGGTCCCCGTCAAAATCCTACCGAAGGCGTTAGTTGAAAATCAGGAGGTGACTGAGAGAGGTACGTACAACAACCCAGCCTTGTAATGGGCGAACAGGGGTCTTCCATAACGCACCCCAATAGACCGAGAAAATGGCGAAGATAGCGATGGTAATCAAGAAGCAACCTCCAATGAACACCTTGAGATAGATCGACTTAGCCACTTGGATCTGTGGCCCTTTCGAACGGAAGAAGCTGAGAGTATGTGGTTGAGCTGGCTTCATCGGTTCTTGGACGCCGTCTGAGATAGTGGAGGTCATCGTAGTCGATGTTGTCGTAGCCGGAATGTGGATGTGAGCTTGCCTTCATCTTGAATCCAGAGAGGTTTTTGAAGGATAGCGGTTGCAGAGCAGAATCGCAACTTCCGACCGGGGTTTTCGTCAAATCTTCTTGACAACACACTGGTTCACGTGCGTTCAGCCAATCACATCGAGGAGCGGTGAATTCGGATCCTGGATTTTCCGAAAAGCGTCCGCATTGTTGATGGCCTTGGCTTGATTGAGGTGAATGACGAAATGCCCTCCCGAGTGCCTCGCTCGTGACGTAAATCATGCAGTGCTCTGTGGCTTGTTCAATGAACGGAGCGGTCAGCATAACTCGTAAAAGGATCCATACTTCTCAACTACACCGAAGAGTCGCATACTTGCAATCGGACTCCAGATTCAACCATCGTAAACTGACCTCGTTAGCCCCGCTCGAGAAGCGATCTCACCACAGGCGACCCCGGTTCGCTGTCGCAATGTGTGCAATGCGGTGTAGATATTGACATTCAACTTCTGGTGGTGAACGTGTTATTGAAATGAGAGTGAAAGTGAAGCTCAGTCAAGTCCTGGGATTCCACACGATAATCACACCGTGTCAGATGAATAAATTATACAGTACCAGAACAATGCTTTCTTTCTTTCCCTGGCGAGCGATTGGTATGACAATCCCAGCACACGATGCAACACATCTCCCCCTTTGGGTTTCCGACCGACGTCGCTCGGACGCCCAAATCTGGCCTCTGCAGTCCCTGCGGAGATGTCAACAACTGGACAAGGTCGGACACCTGAGCCCGATCGCGGAGAAATCCAAGGGACCCTGCATCCCTCGTAATTAAGCTTACGCCTGCTGTTCACGGGCGCAGACGACACCGATGGGAGCAAGTTGGGAGCAACACTGAGGCAACACTTCAGATCTTCAGAGGTCGGGTAGGCTGCGTTGGTATGGTGTTAGATCCCCGCATGGGCGACCACCGAGCCTAGTGGAATTTCTCCGAGATTGAGCCGTGACACGTGGGTAGATTGTGATTGTGATCTTATCTTATCAGAAAACAAGT
>ML208631.1:0-12680 GCA_004369065.1 Pluteus cervinus
CAAGATGGTGGTCAGTATTACTGTCGAGTAGCTTTGAGGCCTTTGAGGCGCCATCATGGCTGCCTCAGCGGAGATTGAATCTTCGGGTAATCCCTGTGTTGTCTCGTCGCAACCTCATCGACACCTTGGTCGACCACTGGACTTTACCTGAAAATATTGACGGGAGGAAACCTCGTCAATGCGGGTGTTTTGTCAGTGTATTGGCTGGTCAATATCTTGGGGCAGATTTTGGCCATCAAATATGTTGTCAATATGGCTGCTGGCGTCTTAGCCGTTAGGGCTGCGCACCGAACCCGTAGGCACGGGCATGCGGCCGTATTGTACGGGTACGGTAACCGTACCGTGAGGCCTTCGTGAAGAGGGCTTACGGCCCGGCTTCAGTGTGGCAGAGAGCCGTAGCACCCGTATCGTAACGGCCGTCCACAAATACGTCTGCCGCGAGCGTGAGAAAACGGACTTGAACATTTCCAAACCTCCGCCCGGTTATCATGTTACGCTACGAAACCTATTCCTTCCCTCTTCCCTCCCTCTTCGTCGCGTCATCCGTTGTTCGCTAACAGCATCCATCCCTTATGCATGCCCTCCTACTGCAATTTCTGCTTTATACCTCTGGTACTCGAAGTGATTCATCCGTTTGGCCTTTCGTTGATGGTTTGGCCTGGTTCTGAGCATGATAAGCGCCTATATGCATATTATTGTGGCGGGTTATTCACTATGAACACTGTTGCTAAACTAGGTTGCATATTTTTGATCACTCAACGTTCAACATTAATTGAGCAGCCTAGCCCTCTAGACGGGCATGACGGCAACCAGGTGACGCGGACGAGTTGCATGAGTATGGGGTCGCTTCAGTGGATGGTTGAAGGTTTATCCTTTCATGTTTGTGGGTGGTGACACAGAACAAGGGTTTGACGAAGATTTCTCGAGTTTTGTGGGTAAGCTCGTTCCTTCGCGATCTGGTTGTGCGTTTATATGCGTCACAGTCATGACAGTACAATCTCATTCGACCAAGTTTGACCGGGATCAAGATATCTGAACTGGGTTTAGCTAGCTCGGATCTATAATGATGTAAGTTGCAAGCTTCTTTCGCTGTGCGCACCTCTCAAACTGACAGGGCTGAGACTCGTGGAGTCGTTGAACACTTCAACAAACATTTTAGATACACAACCAGCATAGGTGGGTTATCCGAGCGAACAACTTCGTGGTTGTCGGGTCGTTTAGTTCCTATGAACGAATGGCCTCCGCCGTGGTTGCTGGAAACACAACGGAAATGAAGGACTGTGCTGGACCCGGAGGCAGAAAGGAATAACGAGCGGCTTCAATTGGAGGACGAAGAAGAGGGTCTGAGCCTGCCAAACGGCATATACAATGAGGAGGAGGTACGGGATGGGTTCCTCTGTGTATAGTTCATAAGAGCGTTGGGTTGAACGGCTATGATAAGAACAGGTGATGTGCGTCTGTTTCTTACCTGCCTTGGCGACCATATCCTGATGGATTGTGCGAATAGAACTCTAGCCGCCTCACTTTGGCCTACCCCCTCCTTTACCTACTCTGTAGACGAGCGCTCAACTTGCATGAGCTTCCGGTGATAGCATTAGTGCCGGCTTGAAGGGGTGGGGTTTCCTGGGGTGGAGGTTTGGCAGTTTCACGTCGATCAGTTATCAATATCATACTTCATGAAGCAGTATGTAGTCATGGTTGTAACATCGTAGGACGGAACAATATATTTATCGTACTTTTAATTCTGTGTGAGTGAACGAAGCGAGGTATATGCAGCCATAATACAGCCTTAAAAAAACCATGTCTAGATGCTGTCAAACCGACTGGAAAGACGTTGTCAACTGGTCGTCTAATTAGCGACTATCGACATTGTTTTCCCAACATATCCGCACTCCGTAAACTCTGTCGATAGCTTGTCAAAGAGCCCCGTTTTGACACCATTTTGTCCAACCTAAATTTTTGATGATTCGCAGTGGACACACTGCGCCAGCAAGATGACCTCTTTTCCTGCAAAAACCATCGTGCAGCTCATACGGAACCTAGACGAGGATAATCAGCGAACAAAGAATCTCCTCTCCTTCAGTCTTGTCTCGCAAACCTGGCACTCCATCGCGCAATCGTTTCTATACACCCGGGCGAGCTTGTATGTCGACTGCTACAACTCCATGACCTCCCTCGTGGACACTATCTCGAATTCATTGCGTATTCGGACATAGATTTGCCACCTCCTCGTGACAGGGTTTCTCGATTCAACCGCACCAATCCTTGCCACCCTCGGCGATTTCGCATCATCGCAGTGTCTCCAGATTCGCCCAAGCACTCTCTCAATGCACCAAGAACCACCAATTACCCTCACGCAGATGTTCAAGTCAATTTCTCTGACCTCACTCGAGCTGTCGGATCTTGGGAACTTCCCTGCACAATTATTGTGCCATTGCGTCGCAGTGCAGCATCTAGCTCTTCGACGCATTACTTTCAGGCTCAAAACTTTGATAAAAAGCCATGGTGCACTGTCGGATGTTTCTCCAGCATTAGACTCCTAAAGCTCCGTACCCCCACTCTTCCCTTCCTCCATTTCAGTGGCAGACCCATGATGCACTATTTCGAGTTCCAGGTCCCGGTCTAACTAAAATCCCAAATACCCTCAAAGCTATTTCCGCCTTCCGGTTGAACAGGCCTTCATTTACTAACATTTTGCCTCTCAATTATTCTTACCAAACCTGCCGAAATAGCTTCATTTCTCCGTTCCGAAGATTCTCCTGTCCTGAAGTTCCCGGGTCCGATATCGATTCCGAGCCTCCTATAATACCCACAACGGATCAGGAAGACCGCACTATCCCCCTCGAGCTTGTTCCGAGGTTACCCATCGTGACCACTCCCAGACTCATCCAGATCGATCTTGTTTTATCTTCTAAATATAGTTCAAGGACTCAACGACCAGAGGCCTCATGTCATAACTTCCAGTGACAGTATCTTCAATGCCTCGACCTATCTCGACCTCGAGCTCATCGTCACCATGTCGAGCATAGAGTATGCCGCTCTGGTGGCTATCGCCATCGATTGACGTGACAAAAGCCAACAGGGATAATCCATACAACCACCATCCATTTACAGTAAACCCAGGTCCCCGACTGCCCGACCACCAACTCGCCGCCTTTCCACCCTCCGAAGTCCCTAAACACACGGTTCCCAACCTTCCCGCCAGAACCTTTCCCATGGCCAAACCCAGACATCGGACTCCCAAGCTCTCCTTCCCATTCCCACTATATTAACATTCACAGAACTACCACTACGATCATGATCATGATCACAGCCGGGTATACTTAATAACCTTCATGATCAGGTAGACGTGTTCATGGTCATTCTTTTTCACAATGCTAACGTTTCCGTAGCCAATCTCACCGGAAAGTTCAAGTTCGGTATCAACATGACCGAATCCGAATCGTATGGCGGATCCCATAGGACAAGAATCGGATGTCGATGTCGACGTCCACACCGGCGGTACCTGCTGTACCTTGTTGTACACCTCATGATCACACATGCCCTCACGTCCCATGGTATGATCGACCTATCGTACTTGCGCTAACGTTACCTTTCAGATTCACTGTCAGTGAGGCTAAGTTGGGACTCCTTCTCCACGACCGAACAAAAAAAAGCGCTGGTAACGGTCAACACCACCGAATCCGTCAACGGCGTCACCAAGAATTAGAACCTCCATGTCTCCCCATAACGCGAACGCTTCACGTACGTATTCTTCCATTAACGTTAATTCCACGGCGTAGGGTGCTTCTCCCACCGTTCCGTTCGGTGACAAGAGGTCAACATGTCCGTCCGTCTAGATCTGTCCACCGGCGGTACCCCCATATGCATAATCCTATCACTTACAACACCGCGGTCCAATGAGCCGATTTATTACAGTGCGTATACGCCTTCACCTTCTATACCTAACGTTAACCAACCTTCTGTACCTTCATCTGCCTCTTCCGAAGACTCGAGGGCCTTCTCGTACCTGTCCCCGTGCGTAATAGTTATAACCTCGCATTCGGAATACCATTCTTCTATTAACTGAAGGGAGGCTACGATGCGAATAGCGAGTTAAACCTCGGTAGTCAAGTCAACACGAACCCAATGAAAGCCCAAAGATAATTGGAACAACGATATTTCCTCGTTGGGTCTGCACCAATACTACAACTGTTCCCCATAAACCACCTATGAACCGTAAACGGGACGGTACCCCAGGAATATCCGAGTCATAACCGTAACAAACCACTACCACCCGTAGGATCACTTCACGCGTTTGTCTAGTAGTACAGCTGTCAACCATGAGTACCTACCTACGGCGCCCTGGTGTGCGACATGAGGCTATGAAGTGATATCAAGACAAGAGCGAAGAGCATGGCAGAAGGCACCTACA
Source organism: Pluteus cervinus (assembly GCA_004369065.1). Classification (NCBI taxonomy): domain Eukaryota; kingdom Fungi; phylum Basidiomycota; class Agaricomycetes; order Agaricales; family Pluteaceae; genus Pluteus; species Pluteus cervinus. The sequence continues at coordinate 4,415 of ML208631.1, forward strand.
AACGAGGTCAATCCATCGAAACGGACGCCGACGGCGGACGTACATACCAAACCAAGAAGAAAAGAAACACGTCGACCAACACAGCCAAAAGATAACGAGATAAGTCCTACTATACTTTCCAATCCATCGCAATAAAAACCAATCACTCGGAATTGTGAGCGATCTGAGAGATAGCTATAGTAGATCTAGAGAGGAGGCAGTGAAGATAAGGGGGATGGGAAACCCTGCGCCAAGATCAACCAAAAACGGTTTTTCATGCACACTGAGTGCTTATCAGACTTGATGGCAGAGAATATAACGACCTTGGTTGATAATGACAATATTAATGCTTCCAGAGCCCGGGAGTGAAGTTGAGTTGAACGTTTTTCCGCCAACCAATCCATGACCGACAACACTGGTAGGTCAAGACTCCAAAAAACTCCAAGGACTTCATTGACAAAACGACGTGATGATGCGTGTCCGTGTCCATCGACGCCATCCACATCATACATCCCTAAGGATGCACCTCCCAAGGGTACCATGCTGCCCACGGGCAAATGCCAGGACATTTTGCACACGGAAAGTTATGCATATGAGATAGTGAATATGACGATGATGGGTGTGAGGATATACAGGTATGTATGTATATGCGTAAAATGTGTGCGGGATGGGGCTGGGGATCGCGATGCGGTGCGGTGCGTAACCATAAAAGGGCTGTACGTGTAAAGAAACACACCAAAAGAAGTTTTTAGCGGATGAAAAGTTTTGAGTATGAGTCAGAGTATCTAGTGCCGAGTAACGAATCAAAATTACATGTATGGGTTGGGGGGGATGTGCAAGTGCGTCTACAGTAGAGAAATCGAAAGCGAGGTGACCAAAAAAAAACAGAAGCCTCAAAATGGACAATTAGTAAAATAACTCATCTCATGTCCAAGTCCAACCAAAACCAAAAAAAAAAACAGCGCAAGAAAAGGGAGGTCGCAGAATAAGAAAGCGAAACCAAAAAGAAGAGATAAAATGGGTCGTCTATGCGTCTATTGGATACGATCGGGTTTGGGTTCCTTGGTTTTACAGAACAGGAACGAAAGGGCGATAAGAACTCGGGCACCACAGCCAATGCCGAGAGCAGCTGGTGTTCCAATAGATCCCACAAGAGAGCGACCAAGGAAACCACCAATGAATAAGAAAGAAGCAGCAAAAAGTTTATGATCCCTGCTTGGAACCTTTCTATTCAGTTTGAAGAGATTAGGGTCCGAAGCGAGTTCAACCCAAATGGTGGTAAGGACGACTAAACAAAGTAAGACCGTCAATGAGTAACCGTGACAAGCGGAGCGAAACGCGTTAGGGGAGGAGGAAACAGCACGCACTGGTTGTCCCGAACTGCGTGTTCAATCTTTTTCCGATCACACCCTGTACCCCCAAACTGGCGCTCATGAAAGCTAGACCGACAAAGGTCAAGATGTTTGTCCATGCTGGGTCGTCACGGTCGTTTGAAACGGAAGGTTGATGACTCTTCCAGAGAGTAAGAGCCGCCGCCATGGTAAGGAGAGCTTGGAGGAATGTTCCGAGGACCAGGTAGATACGCTTGTGGTTGCCTATACGATCACCCAGACGACCGAAAGCAGAACCGACTTGGAAACTCAGAAGAGAAGTCAGGGCCTGTTTGTCGGCCGTGCGGAAGGTGTGGTCTTGAAGGAGTTTCGGTCCTTCGTATAAACGTGCGATGGCGATCGCTAACTGGACGAATCACATGAAAGGTTGAGCGTCTGCGCATGAGGAAGGGGCGTGTAACGAGGCACGACTCACCTGACAGAAATTGCCAGTTTGGAAACCACACCAGACGAAGCACGCAGAGAAAGAAATGACATCCCTTGTGGCAAAAAGGTCAATATATGCGCGTTAAAATGTTGGAATAACGATGAGACCCACATGTATCCAGTCATAAAGGAGTAAGCGGTCAATGGGAACGTTGTGTCGTTCGGGTCGACATCCTGATTCAACCACTCCCAATATGAAGTTCTATGCAACAAGGCGTCGCCGGACTCTGCGTCAGTGTTTGAGTGGGAGCCAGAGATAATGGAGGTGGTGGCCGAGGGCTGCGGTGAGGGTGCCATGATGCTGGTGGTCGGCGGTGGGGTTCGCGGTGACAAAAGGAGAAGTAAGGTCTAAGAGGAGGACCTGGGGAGAAGGACGAGGAGAAGGCTAGCGCGAGTGGAGGGCAAGATATAGAAACATGTAGACAGGGCGTCCAAATGCTCGGAAGGAATAATAATAATAAAATTTTGCAAGTAAAAAGCCAAACGGCAGGCCGCATCGGATTTGCTCGGATCTGTTCCCACACTCACACGGCCCCTCTATTTCCGTATTCCCGGGCTGACTTGGCAACTCAAAAAGCCAGCAACGTGCTGCACGCCGTGTATTCTTGGTCCCAAGACACGTTATTTCGATACGGCTGGGCATTTGCTCTTTTGGTTGGACTCCTCCCGCAAAGGATACCGCATAAAGAACGCTGAGGGTCATACCCAGAGATGCGCATATTACTTGTGATCAGCTCCCATCGAAGCCGAAATCGAAGCCAAGGTGAGTTGTGTTCTCAATCATCTTCTCGACGGTATGAACCTTTCGGTACTATGAATAGTAACTCAAAAGTAGTTTTTCCATAGTTTTTCCACGTGGATGGGTAGGCCTTGTTATTACTTTTTCTAGGAACTTCGCCTCAAATTGTCTAATCGCCGAATCACGAACATGAGGAACAAGAAGAGAGGTAACCATTTCGTCATCGTGAAAAGTCGTAAGCTGTCTGTTGGACGCGTCACGTCGAAATCCTACATACCCCCTTATCACACACGCCATTCCACTCAGATCTGTTGTGATATTCGTAACTTCGCTGCTATTGGTTCCATCCAATTTGATGCGTCCTCCATAACCAATCATGATAAACGCAGCCCCCGACACTTCCCGATACGTAAGTGGACCAAACTTATATATTATCTCCAACTCACGGACTCCAAGATATCATTACAACCTCGTCCTAAATCCTTTTACCCAATTATTCTCTTCAACGGGATAACCACTGTCATTCGGTGAGTATATCAATCTACGAACATATACATTCACAATGTCCACTCCAACATCGCCCAACCGTCAACTCTATTACCTCCTCGGTTACCCTGGTGGTTAAATCAAACACCCCACATCTTCTCAGAAATTCTATTCCACCTTTGACGTTTTCTTGACGTTTAAACGTCCAAACGCCCATCGCCAAGCTGAGGAGGGGGGTTCGAATTCGAACATCTCCGAACCCACGTCAAAAAAAATATTTGAAACGTCATCGATTCATCCACAACCCCCGCGGCCAATTTCGTAGGAAACTATCCATTCATGTCTTCGCATACATACACATAATAACAAGCTCAAATCCTCTTAGGGCTTCACCTACATACATCCCAAGGGAATTTCGCCGAGAGAATCAAATTTCACTTGAGCTACAAAAGAAGTTTCACGGTATCCCGAAAAAAAAGGCTATAATACCTCCCACCTCCCACTTCCACTTCTCATCCTCGATTTTCCCATGGAAATGCACTCACTCGACGGATGTTGCTTGGGCCCTTGGCCCTTGGCGCGTATCCGCATATCCCTCTCCCGTCCCTCTCACTCCTGTCGCGTCTTGGTAAGGGTCCCGTTGATTGGGTTGTCGCTATCAAAATCCCTCCTTAGCCTTCCCCACTCTGAGAAGACCATATAAACCAAGTAGACCGAAGACCCTGATCTCGAGAATTTCCATGAACCGCGGACTTCCGCATTGGTACCTATCTATCCGTCAATCAAGCGATCTACTTACATACTCCTTGCAGGTGCTCACAGGTACTGACATACCGATGATAGGTGATATCCAATTGGACTCGATCATGCATCGGTGCGCCTCCATATGATTGACAAGGCCTCGTTCCCATCAAATCCATACGTCTCATGAGACTTTTCGACTATGCAGCTTCGGGCAGAACAACAAAACATAGAACAGGATGCACCGAAGTACGCTCGCTACTTGTATGTACCACTAATCCGTTATGGCGGGCCATCGAACGAACCTAACGTGTAAACCCAAGAAAGAAGGTCGACCAGACCATCAAATGCAACGCGTCATCAACAACGTCGTAGTTGTCCGAGTACTGCGCTAAAAGCCGCCGGGAAAAGTCGTGGTCAATCCCTTTTGAAACGTTCAAGAAACGTCGAAGGGCACGGGCCCGGGTGGACGTCGAATAGTCGGGTTCGGATGGAACATACTGTAGGTGTTTAAATGCTAGTGGGTTTATGATCCTGACAGGAATCGATAAAGGGTAATCCAACTACGTCAAAAGTACGTCTGCCCAGACCACCACAATACGCCTCACCGTACTCACCGGCATTGGCAGTGGCGCAGCAACCCACCAATTCAAAGTTCAAAATTTCCAGTCAAGGTTCAACACAATCAACTGCAAAAACTCGGACTGCGGACCGGGTACATGTGTACCGTGACGTACGTCAGTGCGCCATCAAGTGAAGTTGAAGAATTTTTTTTGCAGTAAGAGGTCGAGGTCGAGGTGAAGCCAAGAATAACTTACTCATCCACATACATACTCATAGTACTCATCCATAGTGTGAATATCATAATAACCCGCATGGTGACTTGCACACACGTTTGTTTCCAATGTTTCTCGGCGACTCGTGCGTTCCCCTCACCATTCGGTCGGTCGCCCATGCGATGCGATAAGATGTGTGTGTAAATAGCCAAGCGTGATAGTGTTAGTAAGTAAGTCGATCTACATGTATATTTATAGAGTCCACACTATGCTTGGGACTAACTTACGATAGTGGCACTACTAGATCTTGATCGACTCGGATGCCGGTTCGAACGGGAGAGAGATGGATGATTGATTTGGCGGAACACGAGTTTCGGGAGATCGGAGTGATGGTGCGTATCGTTCAATTGTGTGGGCGTCTAATGATAAGACGAGAAGGGAGTTGGCGCTTATATATTATATATATTATAACTGACCTTGTAAACTTGAACGATACTGTATGTAAATCCTGTACCCTACATATTGTATGTCCCCCGGCACTAGATAGGTCAGTGATCCGTCTCCTACCCCACACCACCCTTGATAGACTCGAAGTCCTTCCAATGTTCCCCGAGCCTCCATTGATTAGAACGCTGCATACAATTGTGTTGTCAGAACATGTCCCTGGTCGTATGTATTCCGCCGGCAGATCTCTTTCATTCATTCAGTTGCCAAGATCGAACTTAGTTATACCATGATATCTCCATACACAACCGCATCGATATCTCCAACTAATCTGTATACGCCTACCCCCTCGCGATCGCCCACTCGACAATCCCCGTAACCTCAAACAAACCACACGGTCCCGACTATCCCGATCCCCACCTTCCTAAGCTCCTCATGATCAATACAAACCCTCAAAAAGTCAAATACATTTGGGGAATTAAATAATTATAATCGAAAGACATCGACGCTGTATTTTGTTGAGAAGATGACCTTCTATGGTTAAGGTTGTTACGGAGGGAGAGGGAGAGATACCCGGGGTTGACGTGGGGTATGAGGTAGTTGATGTTATTCCAGAAAAACCCATGTCGATGTGGATGTGAGAGCCATCTGGTACCATATGTAGTGGATTATAGGACACGGTCACCCGGTACAAGGCAGTGTGCGTGCGCTTGGACGTTCTTGATGGTAAACCCTTTTGAAGTTTGGTGATTTCTACAACGATACTGGTAACAGTACTGGGGATAAGGCAAGAATATATGCATGCAAAAAGCGAAGACAACAACAGTGCTCGATACGAGATACGAGTGCGTGAAGTGATAGTGGCAAACAACATATCGAGTGGAGTAAAGTAGAATAGAAAACCAACCAAGAAAACCCTACAAAGACACCTAGCCTCAATCAATCAATCTTCTTCCCCTCCGTACCCGCACCCACACCGTCCACAACCTTCCTCTCCAGCACCTCAACCCATTTTTTCGGGAACCACCCAACCCTCCCGTCCCTCGTCCTACCTTTCCACCACTCCCCATCCACATCCAACCTCGGGTCAACCTCCGTCCCACTTCTCCCATCCAACTTCCCCGTAATAGCCACAATCTCATTCGTCTTGAGACTCAACTCTCCTTGCTTTGTACCATCAAAAGGATAGAGAGCCCTAGCGAATGTGAGCATCGAAGCGTCAAGGTTATATGGATTATTAGGATTGGCGGGGGCACCAATAAGCGCGGGATTTTGTCCTGGAAGTTGACCTTGAGCGATAGCGCGTTCTTGTAGGATCTTGATCAGTTTTGTCATAGCATAAGGAATACCAACGATCGCCAATAAGAAAACGATGATAGGTTTCCTACTCGCTCTCGGCGCCAGGGGTCCTGCTCCACCTCCACCAGCAGAAATCGGGTTAACCTGTCTCCCATTCAAAAACTCCTTGAACTCATTCTTCAACGCTCTCTCCGACGTCGGTCTCCCCGTCAACATCTCCTTCATCCACCTAAGCAACCCAAACAACCCCAAGACACTCCCCAACGCATTCCTCAGTTGTCCAAACTGATCAATCACCCCAACCATAGCGAAAAACGACGAATGCGTAGCCATAAACGTCGATTCCAACATCTGAGCAACACCAGCAAAGGTTTGCACTATCGAATGCAACAGCGCAAATGTATGCTGTGTTGTCGATTCCAATGTTTGCGTTAACGAGGGTATAGGGTTCCCGTGCGCATCCAGAGGTGGTTGTTGTGGTTGCATCATTCCACCGGCGCCGTAAGGTGAGCCATAACCACCCATCATACCACCAGCTCCTCCATAACCGCCATAACTTGAGTTGTACATCCCTCCCATCCCACTTCCGAAACCGCCGTAACCCCCATAGGTACTACCGTATCCACCATAAGTGGAACCGTAGGAACCTAAACCGCCGTAAGAGCCTAAACCACCGTAACCGCCTCCGTAGGAGCCGTAGCCACTACCGAAGCGGGATGCTGCATAGGGTGATGCACCCATGAGGCTGGTGGAGGCAGTGGCGGGTACTAGGGATGCGGGACGGTCGGGTATTGATGGGACTGATGAGCTAGGTAAGGAGGGTATTGACGATGAAACGCCTATGTGCAGATGTTAGTGGGTATCGACGAGATGAAGAAAAGGAAGGAGACCTACCAGATGATGAAGCCATTGAGGTTGTTGGAAGTGCTGATGACGAAGCAGATGCTGCAGCGAGACCTCCAGCACCTTGAACTTCCCATGGTTTAGGTGGTGATACCATATCGTATAAAGTATGTGTGTAGGACTGTGATTTTGTCCTAACTTTTCCTGGGATGATGAATTACTTTTGAAATCCCAGACCAGTGCGTGTGATGTGGCGACAAGGGCCTATGCGAAGTGTAGTGGATGGCCGAGTCCGAGGATGACTTTAGATTATGCTGGGTAAGTAGACGTAGAGGTAGAGAATAAAGGGATTGGTGAGAAAAGGAGAGCGATGGTGGATGCGATGAAGAGGGAGTGTGTGTAGCGCTGGTCGTTGCCTTGCGGGACTTGCGGAGAACCGTGAAAATCGCAGACGCTGTGACGAGTGACGAGTGACGAGTGACTGCGGGAGCCGGGTCCTGTGGATAGCCGAGCCAATCAGAGGATCGGGGGTTTACCGGCGCCTATTAACCGTTTCAAACGCCACCTTGGAAAACGCTACCGACAAAAATCACCAATTCGACAAGGAATGCAAGTAGGTTTCTGCTGTTGTAAGTCCCAAAGTTTTACATCATTGCCGAAATATACTCGGTCGTGCAATCTAATCACACTCCCAGGGTACGCATTCGAATGTTCTTGTTTCTTAGCGAGACGTTGCTGGGAAAACTGGTTGGAGCACATTGAATGAGCTTACAATGTTACATATCTAGGATGACTTGGTGGCGGGAATGTATCGTTCGAATGTTCACATGAATGTTCAAAAGTACAAGAGGAGATTAGTGCGACATTGTGTTAGTCTTGTGCTCTGGAGACAAGGTCCTGTCAGGCTGTCCGTTGCACCAACAAAGATCATGACGTTGACAAAGATCGCCCCATTGCATCGGAACCAATAAACGCGCCGCTGGCTGGTTGACTTGGCAGGGAGAGTGTGGGCTCAGAGCTGCTTTCAACTTTCAACGACCACTTATAAGTCGACCAGCATGTTCGTCTCTTCATTGCATTCACTTCCTTACCACCCCAATGACGCCCTCAACCTCAAACATCTGTTCACTTATCCATGGCCT
>ML208631.1:23156-33552 GCA_004369065.1 Pluteus cervinus
ATATTCCACAAACGATCATTACCGTGATCTGGCCCGAGAATGAAGCGGTCAACGAGAGTGTGTTCGAGAATTTGTCCAGGACGCTAAACCTTCACCGAAGACGTGTCCCTTTCCGCATCCATCACCTGAGTATTCTAGAGCACCCTTATGTGCCGGAGTTCTCACTGGATATCTCTGAGACTCCCATACGACACCGCTATTCTTTGCAATTTCCAGAAACACCCGAGATATCCGATTATATCGACGACATTTGCTCCGGACTTTCTTTGAAGCACCTCCAAAGCCTCTCAATAGATATCTTCCCATATGAGCTGCGTCGGAGAGCTGAGGTGTTGGAAGAGCTCCAGACTATCGAAGTATATGGGGTTGCGCCATTTGAAGACCTCGCTTCAGTGCTCTGTCACCAGCCGGACACCGAAGAAATAAGGCCTTTCCCCGCTCTCAGAGAGTTGGCAATCCACAAACTCGATAGTGACGAGACAGCAGCACTGGGTGACCTAGAGAACGGCTTGATCATTCGTCGTCAAGTAGGATGTGCTTTGGAAAGATTGGTCTTTGTCAAGTCTCTGGTTGCAGATAGCGATGTGAACCGGTTTAGAGATATAGTTGATGTCATCTCTATTGTTGATTGAGCCATTTGTACCGTCCAATTATCTTCTACCGATACTTTGTATAAATCGAAAGCTCAAACGACGACGGCTTGTAAATGTATACTACGCTGAATGGCATGAGCGGGTTGTGACTACCAGCCCATTAATTGTTGGTGCATACTTCTGGTGTACGTGCCGTCTTGCGTCGGGATCGAGTTAACACCGTGGTGATCTAACTGGGAAAAGGGTTGTAATCACATACCAGGAAAGCATTCAACGGACAAGACCCCCTTGCTGACCCATATTGGAAACAGCTTGTAGAACCAAGCAATCAGTTCATTTGCAACTTCATTGACTCGTTCATCATAACATTTCACATGGACACTTTGCAAATTAGGAAAGCGTCCAAGAAGAGCGTCCACCTCGGACCATCCCCTCGCAAAGTAGGAGAAGCCTGTGGCCGGGTCCGCATCGATGTCACAAGCAAGGGTGAGGTCATGGAGTGTCTCTGGATTCGGAAGACCTGAGAGAATTGCAATGAGCCAAGGAAGGCTGTTGTAATCGCGTGGTATCTGATCAATGCAGAGGGTTAGGCTAGTTATTTTCTGCAGTTTTTGTGGTTCCAACACGCCCAGGGGATTTTGAACTCCTGTAGTGCTGCCTAAATTGCAGATTGGGTTTGGCACATATTAAATAGTAGTATGAACACGTACATGAGGTGGGTGGGTCAATGAGGACAGTCTTGAGGGAATGAGAGGCATAGGATATTAGTTTACAGTGGACTTCATATGATTTCGCTGTATTCCCTCGATCGACTCCGATAAAAGTTTCGAGTTGGGAAAGGTCAAAGGGTGAGTGCGGAGAGCGTAACCAATTTAGGTTGACAGTTCCTTCGCGAGAATGGCTCGATAAGATAAAGGACCTCAGAACCGGACGCTCCTTCAGAGGTGATACAACAGCCGGTTTGTCGATATTTGACCCCGATTCGGATGGAGGGAACTCGAAAGTGACCTGCCAGATAGCCAATCTTTGTAAGGCAACGCAATTGTATAATGACTGGGCAGGGAAGCCCCCGAAATGTGACAATTCGAGGGAGGTAAGAGATCTCGAGCTTAACATGGGTTGTAAACTCGCAGCTAGGCCTGGGTTCGCTTTTGGACTATGACCCATGCTAGTGTCGGAGCGTAAGTGGAGAGATCGCAGTGATGGAAGATGACCGAGACTTGAAAGGGTCAAGAGTGATAATTTGGTTGAGAAAGACGATCCTGTGATGAGAAAATGACGGATCGATGCCTGGATTTGGGATGATTCTGAGATACTGTCGATGAGAGGGGTTGCGAACCCATGTTCTAGTGTACCAATGTCCAAAGAGAGTCGACTATATAAGAATGGGTGAGTTATGGAACACCAAATTTGCGAAACGAGGCTGCAAGAGGCCAGGGTTTTGAGTCGGTTAGCATCTTCATTCAGGTAAGATATGAATTGCTCGACGACTTCCTGGGGGAACCGAGCCATCAGGGATTCCGCATATAGTTAGTCGGATTATGGAATATAAGACTAGGTGGCTAGATGGACAGCGCTGCAGATCTTCAGAGCTGGTCTGAGCGCTTATTATTCGTGATTGTTCCTCGCTCTCGACGCCAAAAGGTGGTTGGGTGGCGTGCAGGTCTGCGAGACGAGGTTGAAAGAGACGAGATTGTCTACGTGCCAGATGAATTTTTCGACGATCTCTGCTGGAAAAGAGGCCTCTGCAAACCTGTAGAGGCAGCCAACCGTAATTTGCAGGACTGAGCGAGCCCAAACCGGGAAATCCCTCGATTCCAACTCCGCCTCGTTGCTGGACTCAGTTCAAGTTTGGTTTTTTTTGAATCTTGTCGTCATACCTCATGTCCTCAATGTTGCACTCGACGAGCTTGACTTCCAACTTCTCTCAGTTTGGAATCCACGACCTCACGCTGGAAGAAGCACACAAAAAGCTCGATGCTGAAATCTCTCAGCTCGAAGAGCGCTTACACTCGCTGAAAACACTCCGTAATTCCCTCGCCCCCGTTTCCAAACTCCCAACAGAAATGCTGTCCAAAGTGTTTTTCCACACTCAAGAGGACAGTAACTCCTTGTTCCACGATAACATGGACCTCCAGGCGCGCTTTTTCGTCAGCTGGGTTTGTCGTCATTGGCGGAACGCTGCCCTCGGGACTCCAAGCCTATGGTCTGTGATATCCAAGAAAAGTAGGGATATACCACTTCAGATTGACCTATCTGGAGAGCTTCTACGTCGGAGCCGCAATCATGATCTAGTCGTCAACCTTTATGAACCCTCAATCGACGTGTTGAACGCTTTTTTATCACAGCTGCCCAGAATAAGGCAGTTGAGGTTGCGATCCACATCCCACAGTTCAGAACTTAACACCCTGTTATCACAGCCTGCTCCTCGTCTCACCTACTTGGATATCCTGCAATTACCGTCTTCGGTTGACCCATTTTTGGGAGTTCATCCAAATCTATGCGGTCTTGCGATCTCCTGTCACCCATCACCCATCACGACCTATTCTCCATTCATCTCTCCAAATCTCACCAACCTCCATATCCTCAAACCTGCCTTCACCACTTCAATGACCGATCTCATAGACATATTAACCTCACTCCCCGGACTGACCCAAGTTGTTTTCGACGCTTGCTTCCACAACGAGACGCTTGTGGTACCCCAAGAACGACTCTGTCTCCCTTGTCTTCAGGTCCTATCTATCACCGACCTTGAGGTGGACACGGTGTTTAATTTTCTAGCGTGTCTTAACATCACACAAGCGGTTATCACGGTGATTTGGCCTGAGGACGAAGGCATCTCTCACAACGACCTCCTCGGAATCTCAATGGCTGTCAACCATTACCGCCGGACCCAAGTACCGTTCCAGTTTCACCATCTAGACATACGGAAAAGCGGTCTCGATTTCTCATGCGACATTTCAAACACACCATCGCATCATCGCTACTCCTTACAATTTCCAAAGCAAGAACTCGTCGGCGAATATGTTGACACACTCTTCTCAGATCTTTCTTTGAAGCAGTTGGAAACTTTCTCAACCAACTACTTCACTGACGATCTGCTCGCCATAGTGCTGGGTTCGAAGAAGTTGCAAAGGGTGACATTATACGGTATCAAAACTCTCGAGGATTTCGTCGCAGAGCTCAACCGCAAGCCCTCGCTGGTTACTGCAAGTGAATTGCAAATCTGCGAGATTGACGGCGGGGCCATGGCATCACAACTGAATCGCCTTCAAGGACTTTTGACCACTCGTCGGGAATGTGGACTCGGTTTATCTAGGTTGGTGTTTGTGAAGTGTCCGGATGTGGATCCAAGTCAGTTTGAGGGTGTAGTCGACGATGTCGCGGTTGTTGATTGAGCCAGCCCGGTTCATTGACAGAATCGTAAATCATGACAGAGTTTCGCGTCTTTGGTACATCATTCCTTATGCTACGTCGTGGATGTTTGGCCTGCTATTTACGTAGTACATACTCCCGGATCATTAGATTGCTACCTTAAGCTTGTATTCGATTATATTGACTGGCCATGTTTCGTTTTCTTAGTTCGCTATACATCACCCTATCAACTGTGTTTCCATGCGTAGAGTGTACGTCAGATCTGGAGCAAGGCAATCAGATTTAGTATCCTCTGCGACGAAAAGTCTGGGACATACCAGTAAAACACTCAATGAAGAGGATGCCTTTGTCGACCAAGGTCGGGAGCTGGGTATGAAACCAAGCCACGAGGTCCTCGGCCTTTTGGTCATCCCGTTCATCGTAACACTTCAAGTGAACCTTTTGTAGGTTATGAAAGCGGGTGAGAAGGGCGTCCATTTGTGACCATCCCCTTGTATAGAAGGTGTCATTCGCGACGTGTCCATACAGATCACAAAGCAGGATGAGCTCGTGAAGCGTCTCGGGGTTCGGAAGGCCAGAGAGAAGAGCAATGAGCCATGGAAGTGTGCTCAGTTGGTTCCTTGGTTCTTGGAGGACCGAAATGGTCATGTTAGAGATGCTCTCTAACTTCTGGGCCTCTAATCCGCTAAGAGGATCCTGAAGCCCTTCGGACAGGCCTAGATGAAAGAAATCAGGTTTGCAATCGACCAAGAAAAGTTACGAAGATGACGTACACGAACTCGGTGGGTCGATTAGCACGGTCTTGAGGGAATGAGAGGTATGAGCAATGAATTTGCAGTGTGCTTCATACGACTTGATCATATCACATCGATCCAGTCCGATGAACGTTTCAAGTTGAGAGAAGTCGAAGGGAGAAAGTGGGGAGAGTAACCATTCGAGGGTATTGCTCCCTTCGCGATATTGGGTCGATAAGATCAAGGATTTCAGAACAGGTGGTTCTTTCGGCTGGGACCTAATCAATTGGGCATCGAGAGCCGAACTCGATGTGGGAAGTTTGAAAGCAACATGTCGAATAGCGAGATTCTGCAAGGCAAGGCAGTTGTACAAGAGTTCCGCGGGGAAGTTCCCTAAATCTGATAATTCGAGCGAGGTAAGGGATTTTGAATTAAAGACGGGACCCAAGCCCACGAATAGAGCACGATTTACGGTCCTACCACTGCAGCGAACCCGTAAAGACTGCAGTGATGGGAGATCGCCAAGCGTGATGAGGGTTGCATTGGACGGTTCAATCGAAGTGACTGATCCTACTATAAGAAGCTGGTGGATAAACGAGCGGATATGAGAGTATTTTGAGATAGCGTTGATGAGCGAGGCTGCCTCTCTTGGCACATCGAAATCCAAGACCGCTGGGTTGTACAAAAACGGTTGAACGATTGCACACCAGGTTTGGGATACAAGGCTGCAAGCGATCAGGGCCTCTATCCGTTCTGTGTCTTCGTTCAGGTGAAGAACGAATTGTTCGATGATTTCTGCAGGAAAGAAAGTCATGGACGATTGAGAACTTGGACTGTTGGCGGTGTGGACGACGTGGCATCGGCCTCGGGCTGGTCACGTGGAATGTGTTCGACTGCGGCCCGGTCCCGGCTCGGCGTTTGGCGCTGTCCTCGATCCTCGATTTCCTGCATTCGTTATCGTCCAATGACGCGCTTGAATTGGGGCCTTTCCTCATCCACAATTCATGGACTTACCCTACAGGAAGCTTACCATAAACTGGACGACGAAATTTCTCAACTGCAAGAGCGCCTGTCTTCCCTTCGATCACTTCGTAACTCCCTTGCCCCCATTTCCAAAGTCCCAACCGAAATCCTTTCCAAAATCTTCTCCCACACCCAAGAACATGGTGAATTACCTCTTTACGAAGATTTGGACATCACAACACGCTTTTACGTCAGTTGGGTCTGTCGTCATTGGAGGAACACCGCAGTCACCACACCAAGTCTTTGGACGGTTATCTCCAAGAAAAGCCGGGATGTTTCCCTTCGTATCGACTTCGTGGAAGCGTTGCTTTCTCGGAGTCGTCCTCGGGCCCTGGTTGTCGGTCTATTCGAGCCTTCAGTCGAGGTTCTGAAAGCTTGTCTCCCTCAGATGTGCAGGATACAGCACCTAAGGTTGTTATCCGCACCTCGGGGTGCAGACTTCAGCCGCTTGCTGATACAACCCGCCCCCCTCCTCGCTTCTCTGGACTTGGAGCTCAATTCTCCAGTCCAACTTCCGTTCGCTGGAGTGTACCCACATCTATTCCACTTAACAGTCCGTGATACCGCTATCCACTCGAACTTTCCGTTGACGGCAACGACCATCACGAACTTTCGCATCATCAACCCTACCCAACCCATCGTCGCGCAAGACCTGATCGATATATTGTCCTCCTTACCAAATTTGACGGACTTAATCTTGGAAAAGTGCTTTCCTAACGAAGTTGGTGTCGTACCTGCAACACGGATCAGTCGCCCTCACCTCCAGGCTGTGTCCATTGTAGATCACCACCTGGAAACCTTGTTTAGCTTTCTGGAGTTACTTGATATCCCGCAGGCAGCCGTCTCCGTGACGTGGCCTGAGGAGCTCATCGCCTCAGAAGACGAACTCAAATATTTTTCGATCATACTTGATCACTACCGAGTTCAGATCTCACTGGAAGTTCGTCACCTGGAGATCAAACATGGAAACTCCGATTTTTCTGTTCATCTGTCGAGCACTCCCTTGAACCATCGCTATTCATTTTGTTTTCCTCAACAGGAGTTCTCAAGCACTGAAATAGATGCTCTTTTTTTCGCTCTCCCCATCAGCGACTTGCAGACTCTCTCGGCCAACACGTTGACCAACAGTAATGTCAGCGAATTCCAGGAACTGACCAATCTCAAAAGTATTGCGTTGCACGGAATTGCACCTTTACAAGAGTTAGTCTTGTGGGGTGGCCTTGATCCCGAGGAGGACTGGGTGCCCTTCTCTGCTCTGGAGGAGTTGTCTATCTACGAGGTCAAGCAGCAGTTTATCTCCGAAGTGGATAGCCTCCACAGGGCTCTGTCCTCTCGTCATCTACGCGGATTGGGTCTGGCGAAATTGGTGATCGCGCAATCGCCTGCGGTGGACGTAGACAGGTTCAAAGACATTGTCGGCGCTCTCTCAGTTGTAGATTAATTCAAGTACGTTTTATACCCCTTTTCTGGACTACAGTATCTTGACTTCTAGTAGTTGCTCATAATGTAGGTCGTCAGAGTATCGTTATCGCGCAATATACGAGTAATTGAGCAACTTGCAGCCTGGGTGATATTTCCGTCGGCCTGTGCGGTCACAGTCACGTGAAGTTGGTTCGACTGCGGCCCGGTCCTCGCACGCTGGCTTCCATCCTGGATTTGCTGGTGTCCGTATTGTCCCAATGACGCCCTTGACTTGTGGCCTCCCCTCATTTACCACTCACAGACTTACCCTGGAGGAAGTGTACCAACAACCAAATTTCCCCACTACAAGCGCGCTTAGGTTCTCTCAGGACGCTTCGTAACGCCCTTGCCCCCATTTCCAAAGTCCCAATCGAACTCCTTGCCAAAATCTTCTCTCACACCCAGGAACATGGAGACTTACTCTCTCCTCACAATTCGGACATCAAAACATGTTTTTACATCAGTTGGGTCTGTCGTCATTGGAGGAGCCCGGCGGTCGCAACCCCGAGTCTTTGGACGGTTCTGTCCAAGAAAAGTCAGAATATCCCACTTCATACCGACTTTGTGGAGGTGCTGCTTGCTCGGAGTCGTGCTCATGGCCTTTTTGTCAATCTTTTCGAGCCTTCGAGGGACGTAGTGAAGGCTTGTCAACCCCAAGTGTTCAGGATACGCTACTTGTGATCGCTATCGGCACGTCGAAGTGAAGAACTCGACAATTTAATATCACAACCCGCTCCCTTCCTCCCCTCCCTTGAACAGGAACTTACGACTGACTGGATGTCAAATAATTCTCGGGCGTTTATCCACATCTTTGCCACCTATAGTCTCAAATAGCATCGTGTACGCCATGATTCCATTGGCTGCGCCCGCCATAACAAATTTCCATATCATTAACCCCTCCCATACTATCACCGTCCAGAACCTCCTGCAGGTTTCGGTCTCACTCCCAAGTCCGACGGGATTAACTCTTGTCAGATGCTTCCACGACGAACTTATTTTCCCCCTTGCCGACAGGGTCTGCCGCCCTGCCCTCCAGGTCGTGTCCATCACCGACCACAGCATAGGGACATTATTTGGCTTACTCGCACGTTTTGATGCCCCGAATGCAGTCATAACTACAAATTGGCCCGAGGATATCCTGAAATATTTCTCAATGACATTCAACCACGACCGAAGTCAGATTTCTTCCAAATCCATCATCTCGAGACGAATGACATGTACCCCAATTTTTCCCTCGACATCTCAAGTACTGCCTTGCGACATCGCTATTCCCTTCGTTTTCCGAAACAAGAGTTCTCGAACGTCCACGTAGATGCTATCTATTCGGTCATCCCCCTCAAACACTTGCAGTCTCTCTCAATGAACAATCTCACCTCGAATTTTGTCAGCAGGCTACAGGACTTGAGCGAGCTCAGCAGCATCGCGCTCCATGGGAACGGACCTTTGCAAGAATTTGTGATGTGGGACGACTTTGATCCCGCAGATGGCTTTGTGGCGTTCTCTGCTCTTGAAGAGCTGACTCTCTGCGAGATCGAGCGGCAGGTTATCTTGGAAATGGACCACCTTCATCGAGCTCTGTTTGCACGTCATCTTATCGGATCGGGTTTGTCCAAATTGACATCCATCGAATCTCCAGGTGTTGACGCAGCTCGGCCCAAAGAGGTGTCTCGGTCCCTGGATTAAGCACCTCACCTCAATCTTTCCCTATTATCTTGACTTTGACAGTCGGTCGTTGTTTGTAATCCTGCTAGTGGTATGGTTGTTTGTGCAAAGTGATCAATTGAGGTTACACCCAATAGTATGACTACCTATTTCGAGATAATTTCAGAATCTACCACTTTGCAGTCCGCGACTTTCAACCCATTAACTGCCGTTCCAGGCTCTCCGTATATGTGACGTCTAGGTCAAGGGAAGGTCAGATTGGGACCCTGAGACTGAAACTTAGATCACATACCCGTTGAACACTCGATGGAAAGAATGCCCTTGTTGGCCAAAGTCGGAAGCTGCCCCTCAAACCAAGGAATCAACTCTCCTGCGGCTTGGTCGTCCGGTTCGTCATAGGACTTTATATGGACTTTCTTTAGGTTGTAACAACGGGCAAGCAGTGCGTCCACTTCCGACCAGCCAATTGAGTAAAAATCGAGGCCATGTGTGGAGTGTCCGTACAGACCACAAAGGAGGGTGAGGTTATGAAGGGAGTCGGGATTTGGAAGACCTGAGAGAAGAGCAATGAGCCAAGGAAGGGTGCTCTCCTCCTCTGCTGCATCTTGTACCAGTGAGACTGTCATGTTCGAGATTTTCTGTAGTTGTTGTGGGTCCAATGGACTCAGCGGATCCGGGTCAGCTTTCGAGACATGCACAGGTTAGAATAGATGCATAACAACTAATGTAAATACGTACAGTGGCTGATTGGGTCGATTAGAACGGTCTTCAGGGATTGAGAGACATGGGAGATGAAATTGCAGTGTATTTCATAGGAAATCGTCTCATTGCATCTATCCAGACCGATGAAGGTTTCGAGTTGGGAAAAATCAAAGGGCGAAAGTTCTGACATGAACCAAGTCAAAGTGTCACTGCCTCCCTCATCTTGTGTCGATAGTATTAGGGATTTGAGCATTGGACGTTCTGGCCGAAGCACAATAGATTCGTTATCCATATCCGACTTCGATGGGAACTGGAAGGTAACACGCCGGATGGCCAGGTTTCGCAAAGCCGCGCAATGGTACAACAATTGAGCAGGGAAGTTATCGAAACGCGACAATTCGAGTGATGTAAGAGATTTGGATTCCAGGATGGGTGTTAGGCTTATCTGTGGTTTTCGAGTGATCACGATGTTAGTGCTTGGGCGAATCTGGAGAGAATGCAACGATGGGAGATCATTGAACGCAGAAAGAATCGGGGCGGAGGATTCGTTTAAATCCAGGGATCCTGTGATAAGGAGGTCATGAACGTATGTTCGGATGTGTGGAGATTTCGACATAGCGTTGATGAGGGAGGTTGTGGGCCGTAATTCGTCAATATCCAAGACCAATTGACGGTACAAAAATGGTTGAGTGATGGCGCACCAAGTCTGTGAGACGAGACTGAAAGAAAGAAGGCACTTTATCCGATCTGCGTCCGGGTCCAGGTGGGATATGAATTGTTCAACAATTTCTGCAGGAAAAGCGGTCATTTCGACGAGGAATTGGTTGGCTGGCCCTGGCAACTTGC
>ML208632.1:0-31582 GCA_004369065.1 Pluteus cervinus
ACAGCAGTGGATGGTCATGGTGGTAAGCAGCAGTAAGAGTCGCTTCACCCTCGTCTCATAACCCGCGGGTCAATTATGTAAGCATTCTCTCCCGTTCAAGTCGGAAGTCTCATCGACGCGTCCTTCTTTGACACAATGTTACAACATCGACGAGCTAGATTCTCCACCGCCCGTTTTGCTATCGAGCCTCCAGCCCATGTCGTCGAACCCGGTATGCGCACATTGCTTTTGCTGTCTTTGTGCGGCTGATGATTCTTGCAGCTGAAAATCATCCTTCACATCCTTCGAGCCAGAATATTCAAGTTCCTGTGATTCGCTGTACGAGATATCACACAGCTGCGGCCGTCATATATTAATGTCTCCTCTAGACGACCTTGCGTATCATCGCACCCTCTCATTCTTGGCCATTGCCCTCGGCGCATTTATTATTGTCCTCACCAACATTTCACTCCAGACGCCACCGGCTCCCCTCCCTGGCACCAGTCTCGTTTTCCCAGGTGGCCGCATCATCGACGAGTGGCCCGTCAGTACCGTTTATCCATCGCGCCGTGACGCCTGGCTTGGAACACATCTCTCAGGCTTTAATCTTGGATCGCCAATGCAAAATTTCGATGACTTTCTTGCCGGGAACGTGTCATGCTGCTTCTCTCCACAAGTTCTTCTTGGGGTTGCCTTGCGCAATCCTTCAGCAGTCTCACATGTCTTCATCCGGGATGATGCTCGAGTGGCCGGTTATGGATCCCCCACATATAATGTCAGCATCTGGGGTGTTCTTGATGGGGGCGCAAATGCACAGCGCATCCGTGGCATAGTCAAGAGTTTTGAAATACGTACTATAGAATCACTTACGTTGTTGAAGCTCGCGGAATTGCACCCTGGCGTTCATTCCCTTTTGGATGGATATCATGTCATTCCTGTTCATGATTCCATCAAGCCCTTGGGACTGAAGTTCGGGATTGTTGCCATTGAATTCCAGAGTTCTCAAAAGCATTATATCACTTGTATCAATCACATTGACATTCGAGCTACCTAGAGTATTAAATACAACTGTTTTTTTATGCTCTACACAGTAGGATCTGAGAGTGATGGTGGGTACAACCCATTCTGAAAGAAATTCAGCAAAATTCAATTGACTTTTCAAGAGCACATACTCGATCAAGTGACAATACAACAAGAAGTGTGGATGGGACCCCAATGATAGCACCATCCACTGGGCAGGATGCAAAGTGAGCTATAATGTCATCCAACATGACAATGACATCACTCTCATGGTCATTGTACCAGATGCTGGTATCAAGGAGAGGATACCTCCGATATGGGTCTTTTTGTTGCAGTCTTGCATCTATACATTTGAGAGGGCTGACCTGGAAGAAAAAGTCTATGACAGGATCACTTGAGATCTTGTGAGGCCGCTGATGGGTGAAAATCTGTTGAATATGTCCAGGTGTGGGAGAGCCATCATCAGAGCGAAACAAAATTTGGGAATTTCCATGAATCTCTTGAAAAGGCTGCTTTGATTTGGAATTAGAATTATTGGATGATGCATAGGTTACTCCATTGGCCACAACTTGTGGTACCAGCTGGATATGAGGTTGTAAAGACTTTTGGTCTGGCTGGTGGTGGTGATAATGGCAGAATCGGTGTGGTTCATGATGGTTGAGACAGGCAAGAAGCTTGATATACTCGGTGTCTTTGAGTTGCTGGGCATGTGCAGAATCAAATGTGGCCACCTCTTCAGGAAAGCCACCAGCACCAACAGCAAGTAGATCCTGGAGCAGGCTACCTCGAAACTGATTACCCATATGATGGTTAAAGATGGGCTGGAGTGATTGAAGAGCAGGAGGCAAGTTGGTTTGTGACATAAGTGCCTTGATATTACCTCCACGACAAAATGTCTTGATAAAAGTCAACTCCAGTTCACCTGTAGTGGAAATATTTGGTCAAAACATGGATAAAAAATGAATTAAAATCTGAACCTAGCCGTGAATTTGTTTTTTGCCTCTGTATGATACCATTATATCGTTCAAAAGGAAATGCCCACCATCCATGAACAGGCCCAAATAAACGGATACACTCTGCCAGATGCAAAGTCATATGGCTGTTTGGGCGGAGTGCTTCAACACCAAAGAGTTCAATGACACCTTCAAAATATTTGTGAAAATAGGTGTCCAGAACATGGATATGGGCCTCGGAAGTTGTTCGCATTGTGGTCCAGCGGATTGCAGTGATAAGGTCCAGAAAGTTATCAAGATATGACCGTTCATTGTCATTTTCTTCTTTTGTTGGAATAGGTATTTGTCCCCAAAGACGAATGAGAGTGAAAACCAGGTGGACATTACATGTTGTGCGCCATTGGTCAGCTGATAGCTTGCCATGGCTAGGTGAACCTATATTTTGAGGGGCTGGGGCAAGCCAAGAGGGCATAACTGTTTTTCTCATGTCACTCCAGACTTCCTGTAGGACAGTATAGTCAAGAAGTGGTGGTGGTGCAGCTGTGGAGGGTTGTAGAGATAGTGTTGGTATTGTATGAGGAAGAGGGCGCTCTATTGTTTTGTTTGGATTGTCTTTCCGCTAGAACCTCTCAGCACAAAAATGAGAAGATAAAGAAACAAAAACTTACCCATTGTATCAACACTTTCACTAGATCAGGTTTGTTCATATCATCTGCTTCTGTAACACTTGCCACATCATTCTTATCTGCAAAGGCCACAAGATATGTTTTCCGTATGCTTCCTAGAACTGAAGATAATCCATTTTGGATAGCACGGGCAGCCTCTTCAATTTGTTCCTCTTGCTCTTGGACAGAGTGTGGCTTGAGAGGATTTGCAGTCGGAACATTGGCATTACTATTCATGCCCCAGTAGGTCCGACAATGTGTCTTTAAGGCATTCAGGAAAAGATTGTGCATTGCATCAAGTAGGGTGAAGCGCAGGGGTTCCCAGTAAGGCAGTCGAAGGAGTTCAGTCCAGTATATTCCATTTTCATGAAATAAATTGTCCCGTTCTGCTTCACTCTCTGCATGGAGCCATGCTTCTGCTGCTGCAATACGCTCAGCTGTGGTAGCACGTGGCCAGCTAGAGTTGTCCAGATTTCCGATGTCCGCTTTTGGTAGCTGACAAAAGGAGCAGAAATTGGTGTTTGCTGTCACTCCACGAAGACCAGCAAGCTTGCGAACTGCAAGAAGGTCTGCAATTAATGCAATGATTGCACACCGAACAAGACAGCCATAGTCGTAACCAGAAACACAGGACAACACGACTCCTGGGCTCCAGAGTTCCAGCAAGTTATCAACCATGGGGCAGATGAAGTGGTTCAGCTCGTGAAGACTTGGTTCATGGGGTCCAGGAATAACACCAACAAGGTAGATATTCTCCACTTTGTATCGGAGATGTGCTGGCAGATTCAAACAGACCAAGTAGATACCCCCAACGGAAACATGTTTCTTTGCTGTTTTGTTCCCATAAGGGTTGAACCAGTCAACGTTGAGAGCAAAGGCCAAGTGCATCTCTGTCGAGCCATCTGGGAGATCCATAAAAGGGCGTTCATTGGCACTGTCCAAGAATGACCGCAAGATTTCGGCATCGAGTACGTCATGACAGAAAACGTCATCCAGGCCTGACTTCCATTTTGATGCAGATGCTTGGAGTTCCTTGACAATATCCGGACGAGAAAGGAACCTCTCGAGCCAAGGGATCATTGGTTGATAACCAAAGGGGCGAATCAGTCTGTTTTGAGGCTTTCCACCCTCTGCCTGGCAAAGAAGTTGTGTATTACAGACTTTGGATTGTGGTGTAGCCTTGTAGCAACATATATCTGGATATTCTCCAGACACGGGATCAGGGGGATAAATAGCACAGCAGTGCGGACAGGTTGCATATCGGATGATGGTGGGATCCAAATCCAGAAGCTTGATTGCTTCTCGTACATCCTTTGGAAGGGTGGTGTTTCGTGTAGGCAAGTTAATTGAAGTAGCAGAATGATTTGTTGTGGCATAAGTTAACACAACGGACAGAGAGGCGAGGAGGAAGTTGCATGCATCGTGAGACAAGCCACATAGGCTGTTCAAGACCGCTACAATCAACAGGACACCCAGGAGCACCGGATCCATTGTGCGGAGGCGAGCCATACTGGTGTTAATTCCTTGGCCTGAATTTTTGAACACCAAAGACCAAAGTCAGCACAAGTCACCTATGTTACCGTAACAACACTGACCAATGGCAGTTTGCAGAAGGACAGGTTTACCAGCAGCTCCCGGTTTACTTTGATGAGCCGTCCATGCCCTGTCTACGACAGCTTGAAGGGTACCCCGGTATAGCTGAATGTTATTGGTGAGGGTTTGAATGTCGTGCTCGAGTTCATTATTATCGTAGGTTGGAAGCCCGGAGAGTTCGCCGATCATTGCATCGAGGGAAGCTTGAGCATTGAGAAATTGCTTGTTCTTTGTGGACAGCAGAGGAGGAGGACACTGTTCTGCCTGTTCTGTACCCTCTGAAGAGAGAGATTCCGACGTGAAGACAACCGGAAGATTATGGGGGTTTTGCGCCGTGATATGTTTGAAAGTGTATCGAACCCGCTCAAGTGTCCGATAGGCACCTGCTATATGGTAAGGTAGACCTTAATAACTTCAACTAAATCGCACTCACCATCCACCTCCGGTTGATTGTCACTCACCCGGTGATCTTCTGAGTCAGAATCGACCACCATCTCGTCACCATCCGTCGAGGAGTCAACAACCATCTCGTCATCATCCATTAAGGCATCTATAACTTCTGCCTCCTCGCCTTCCATCGTATCCCGAAGATCCCGTAACGTAGGAATAATAAAGGAGTCGACCTCCATTGATCGGGAAGCAGCTAAAGTCGTGGCAAGGGTTGCACTTTCAAATTCGTGGTCTGAATCGGATTCGAGTTCTTCGTTGTTATGACCATGACGAGCACTCCATTGTTGGTTTTGGTGGGTTCGATAAGTGTGCCGGGGGACATACAGCCCAGAAATCTTCGTCCCGGTTTGCCAGTCTGTGGATATATGCTGTTGGCATGATGGGCAGACACAGAGTATGAGCCCGTCCGTATATTCGGTGGACATTGACTGAGAATGTCGCGTTGAAGTTTGACAGAACGTCAAAAGTCCGAGCTTGACTACAGGAGTTACTGCTGAGGTCCGTGAGGTGGAGAACGTCACCTTGACGAGCGCACTTTACTAATTAGGAAAAAAATTATAAACACCGGTACGGCTAGTTACGCTTCGAAAGGAAGCCTAGCCAACTATCGACAGAGCGGACTATGTCCTCGCGATTTGACTCAATACCGTCAGCAGAATTGGTGCTTGTGTCATTTTGATCCCACCACCTATTGCCCAGAGCAATGCCCACATCAGGAAAAAATTGCTGGGACACAACTGTGAGCACGACGACAGCTGTGAGATGAAGGAACACCCATTTCAAGTGGTGCAAATAACGCTTCCAATTGCACCAACACGGTATCCAGGTCCTTGCATACGGCAAACCCGACGACCATATACTAATGGTCGGTATTCGATGGGGATCAGATGATGCACTGGCAAGGAGGTGGCCATCGTGATGAGGAGAACAGTACTGTGGGCAATATTAGCACTAAGCAATGGGGTACGTGAACGGAGTATGAAAACATACGGTCACAGTTTGTACTGCCTGTGAGTCTTCAGACCTTATTAGTTTTATCATCAACTGCGTGACAGGGTAAAAGGATTACCTCGACAATGGCTAAGGACTTGCAGGCGTTGCATTGTGTTTATATCCCAGGTGTACACCTCACCAATGTCACTTCCAGAGATACAAAAATCAGCTGGATTGCCGAAGTTGACTTGCACCGGGTGATTGCACCGAACGTGTATCTCGAGCCGTCCAGTCCAAAACGGTTGATCGTGGTCTTGCATTTGGTAGATATCGACACCGTTTTCCAGGTTCCATATAAGAAGGCGGTTTGTCGTATTAGACCAGGCCATATTACCACTAAAACATCGGTCAATTATAATATGGAGATAAGATAAAACAATCACATTCGCGTCTCGAGCAGGCATCGCCACTTTACCGTCCAAGTTGGGACATCCCAAAGGGCTCTGCAGATGGGTTAATGAGCCGAACATCATGATTGATAGAAGGGTAAAATGATATACAGCTCATGCGATTGCAGGTAACCCACAAGAATGAACCTCCCTGACTCAAGAAAAAAGACACTGCGAGCCAACGCCTGGTGCCGTGGAAGAGATGGGACAGGGTCCATAACCGGCCCAGAAAACACAGCTATGCAACAGTGTAAGTTGATGGACGAAAATCAATATCGATCGAGGACTCACGTAGCTGGTTGGTAGAGAGTGTTAGCATCAATAGCCTCCCTGAACCGACGACGGCAACACGGCCAGAGACCACTGCCATGTCTTCCACCGCACTATCAAACGCAGTGTATGAAGCTTTCAGCTCATAGATGATCCCCTTAAATGAAGTGATGAATGAAGAGAATACGAACAAGAACAACCAAAAGACTACCTTATCGCGTTGCTTCTGCCACAATTTGACTGTCCCATTGCTTCCAGCCGATAAAAAATATAGATCATACGGGACTTGGTGAGGCAACCACTTTACGACGGTCACAGCACCTTGTCTCGCATGTATTCTCTGCTGGAAGTGTCCGCAGTTTGTCTCCCAAACGAGCACGCAACCGTCATCAGCTGAAAGGGTATCAAGATTGAGAAAAAGCAAAATCTGGATGGGACTCACCCCCGCTGATAAGGCGGCTCCCGTCGCTCGAAAACTCCAAAGAATTGATAGGCGCTCGATGGCCTGCTAAGTGACTCTTCTGTGCAACAAAGGCTGGCATGGTACAACGTTAATATAAGGAGAGACTTCCAAAGAGTACGAATTACATAAATATCACAGTCACTGAACACGAGTTAAGGCTCAGCTCCAGCATCAAGGTCGTTCGTATATGAACTGCCTCGAACCTGATGGATGCAGAACTTAATTATATTCGAGGCCCTCACTCTCATCGTCCCCATTATCACCACCTTCATCACCTGAACGATCAGGTTCCCTTTCTCCAATATCTTCCCATTCAGGACCAAGCGTAAATTTGTAGTCTTGGGTCGTGGCGCGCAGAAATTTCTTTTGATGGAGAGTCAACGAAGTGTACCAACCGCAATCATAACAACTGAGGGGGAGTCCTTCGGGAGCTTTGGATTCCTTGTTCTCAACGCCAGAATACTGTCGAGTATGCGGCGAAGATCCTTGGGGCTGCTTCCCACGAAGTAGTGCTTTAGCCGCTGCCTCTTCATCATGGATAAGGTCGAGCTGTCCGAGGAACTTGCCGAGTGCGTTTGAACGCCATACCGGTACCAGCCGTCTGTAGACCTTGCGCTTGGGTCCTTGGGGAGCGTCGCTTTCGTCAGAACTGGCAGCTTGGGACCCAAGCAAGTCCATAAGTGGGAGATGGCCTTGTAAGGACTTGTTTCCCTGCACGGTAGCTCGGCGGGTATTGGATAGCTGGCTCAAGTCAGCCGAGAAGAGGCGGGACACAGAACATACTCACGTAGATTTTTCGCTGATTCCTTCTTGAACGGCGGAGGCGATCGGCATGCGAATTTGCGGCCAATTCTTTGTGGGTCCGAAGTAAGTTCTCGACATAGGTTTCTGCAAATTCAAACACGACTATGTATTGGGAAGCCTCGCCCGATAGTTTGGCAACGCCACCATACCACTTGCTCTTCGTGACGCAGGTGATGAAATCTTGAGTGAGAAATTCAACAGCGCTTTGATTGTAGCCATGCTTCTTCGTCTCACCCCAGGCAAGATCCAACGTCTTGAGGGTGATCATCTTGTCGCCATTCAAGACGGCCTCGATGGTTTCAGCCGAGGGGGCCTCCAAACCCACCAGATCGCGGGTTGGATCATCGATTCCCAATCTGGACCGAATATGTTGTCGGACACAATTCTAGAAAAGTAGCTGTCAGAGAAGATATGATGGTTAAGAAATATCAAACGAACTCGAAGCAATTGAATCTGAGCGTCGGATTTCCACTCGTTCAATTCCGCCCTCTGTTTAGCTTTCAACGCCTTCTTCTCGGCCGACTTCCGCTCCTTCTGGCGACGCTTATTCGCCTTAGCTAGTAGCTTTGCGCTCTGCAAGTCGGCAGGTGGGAGGTCATCTTCTGATTGCTCTTTTGATTCATCGTCACTGGCAGAAGACGGTTGGACGAGCTCCGAATGAGTGGACATCGTGGATTCTACTCGGGTCAGTCGACGGTCGATCTTGTCCAGGCGACTATCTATGTCAGCCTTGAGGTTGGTAAAACCGGCTTGGAGGCTGCCGGTGATAGTACCTTGAAGGTGTGCGGTCATCTCACGAAACTGGAGAAAGGTCATTGGACGTAATGGGCGAGAACAGCAAGACATACCTGTTTATCGTAGCTAAGAGAAGTTCCCCTCCTTCCTTCGTCGGCGGGGCGGTTATCGGAATTCTTTCCTTTCGAGTTCGATGGGACGTTGTCGCCCATCTCGACGTCTTCTGAAATGGACTGCAAGCTTCGGCCGGAACGGTTCTTCAAAGCTTTCTTTCGAGTGGAGGTGGAAGCTGCTCCGGCGTCGAGACCATCATCATTGGAAGAAGCCCCATCTTGGATAAGGGGCGTCTTCAAAGCAGTGGGCTTGAGGTTGGACCTTGATCGCGCTTTGACCGTCTTAACCTCGTCCGCCTCTGACTCAGAGGTAGCGTTCTGTATCTTCCTCTTGGTTTTAGACCCGACATGTGAAAGTTGCGGCAAGACAGCGGTATTGGCAGCTTTGGAGGGGGGGTCAGATTTAACCCTATTCCGGTTGCTCGTTGGAGTTGGCTTCGTAACGGTAGACTTGGGCCGGTTCGCGCGAGGTGTAGACTGTTCGGCGCCCATTTCAGCGGCTTCTTCACCAACTGGTGACTTTTGTCTAGCTTTTTGAGTGGTAGCAGGCTTGGCAGCGGCAGTTTCTGAAGCGGATTCAGAGGGAGTGGCAGTGCTCTGAGGCTTCGAAGTGGTCTGCGCGTCGGTTTGACTGCCAGACTCTCCGTACGGCGCCGCGGTGTTGGATACCTGATCGACTCATGAGAACTGTTCAACTGTATGACTGTGGAAATGAAAAATACTCACCGATGCTTTCCTCCGGCTAGAGTGCTGTGGTACGGTTCTGTCCTCGAGAGGAGACTCCGGGTGATCTTCCTCCATCGGTATGGAGTCAGAAACCACAGAGGCACTGCCAAAAAAGGGAGCGATCAAGGTCCGCTGAGAGAGGTATGAGCTACAGACAACAAGATTTCGACTAAACTTACAGCAAGTGCGCCTGGCCACGAAGTCTTCTGATGATATATTAGTCAGTAGGATGAAGCTAGACATAAGTCGACGCACAGAAGGAGAATTGATAGCTGCAATCTTGGCAGGGCGTTCGGGGGAGACGCCCAGTAGATTATCCGTAAGGGAGCGCTTCCGCTTCACCGCCGAATCATCAGATCCAACCAATGAAGCAGGCGAGACCGAACGATCACGAGAGCGGTCGACAGGCGGTGGAGCCTCTTCTGTGACCGCTGAGGAAGAGGTCAAGGTGGCACCACCGGTAGAGTTGTCCAACCGCTTCCTGCGCGAATGGGTCGTGGAGGCTGCTGATGAGGCAGCTGAGGATGAGCGACGAGAGGTCCTAGCCATTGTAGGAGGCGAGTTGCGACGGGATTCACCTCCCCCAGAGTCGTCATGCTGCGACAAAGGGTGAATGAAAGCAAATTATCACGACAAGAGCACGTACGAAAGGAGTTTGCTCAGCATGAGGATCAACGACGTTGGGGTCGTCCACGGCAGGTGTTCCGGTCTTCGAGAAACTGCGAGTAACGGGTCTCATGACTGGGGAATTGAATTGTTAGACAAGTGGCTAGCGGAGGGTTGTAAGTACCAACAGACCAACTATTATCGTTATATAGAGGAAACATGATACAAAAGCGGTTGTGCATAGAAGCCAAAGCTCAATGACGAAACGGAAGCACAAAGCAAAAGAGATTTTGGCTATGATGTCCAAAAGGGATGGAACGCATCAAAGGCAGATACGAATCCATCTACACGCTCCCTTTCGAGTAGATTTGCGACGACGCACAAACCCGTGAACTCTACTCAGGAATGCATCGAGGCCAGCAGATGGCTGTTGGGAATGGAGGGCATTACTTATAATCACAGCAAAACGAACACAAATTGGGTAAGTTACGTAATTCAACACGGATCATTGCCCACGCCGTTCAACGTTTGGAACCCTGACGCCCAACACCCTGCAAGGCCTCCGATTTCACCTTCGCTACCACCACATCTCTTCGATTCTTTTGGTACATTCTTGCAAAATCTTCGGCAGGCCATGTTTCCGGATAATTTCCCAAGAACGGATGTTTCTTTACCGCCTTCAGAATCCGTTTAGTCCAGGGAATCCGCTCGGCGTCAAACGCGACACTTTACCTCGTTCAAATACTTTTCTTGTCTGGCCTTGGGCTCGTTTTTAAACTGGGCTTCCGGTGAGAAATTAGCTAGACAAACGTCATGCAGATCTTTCTATGTCGACTTGTATGAATAATATCTTGCCTTGAACAAATCTTACCTGTACCCGGTCGTACAGAGCCTGTGACCAGCCCATCAACGTCAACGTGTCCGGCAGCGAGTATCCGGATGACCTCGAAAGTGGACCTGATGGACGGGCACCATACACTAAATCTTGGGGGATCAGCCCTGTCACTTCGGACGGCCTCGTTTCGCCTTCCTCACGGGTGCTGCTTGCCTGTGCGGTTTGAGGATAACCTTGACGGGCATTCAGGGCTACCCCGTTGTACGGTGGTTGATTATGACCTCTTGTGATTCTACGAGGAACCGCCTTGACATCTAAAGGGATACATCAGTCAGACGGTGCAAGGCAGAGTAATACGAATTGCAACTTTACCGTTCAATGAGCTGAACTTTTCCACAGACTCAATTATAAATATGCGGCGATTTGTGAGTACTAGCTCCCCTTCGAATCGATTTGGGCTTCTGGAACGTTCCCTGGGGAATACATGCCTGTTTGTAACTGGGGGGAAATGGTCGACTTCAGTCTGGAACATGTGTTGGGAAGTGAAGAAACGATGATCCAAATCAGGTTGAGGAACATTACTGATACACAGTCCTGATTAGCTCCGCGACGCATCCTATCCCAGGGAGATCGCTGATCATATCGATCAATGATGAAAACGAACCAGACGAAGCTGCACATTGAAAAGTACCTCCAGAAAATTATAGTGCGACGTATCTCGAGCACCCCACCATGGCCTTTCAAATGAGAGTGGTGAGTCTTCTCTCCTTACACTTCCCTCCTTGGCTTACCCCAGTGCCGTTTGTAGATCCGTGGTCTCTACTTTTCCCCAGGAGACTTACGACCTACTGTACTGGACGTCCCGCAAATCCTCCAATCGACTGGAACGTATGACACACACTTTCGTGACGTTCTCGACGACGACAACCCTACAATTCCGATTCATATCGCCACTGTCCTTGTACTTGGAACGACGGACACCTTCACGGTGGCCTATCGCTACAACCAGGCCTATCAGGTCAATCTATCCATCGCCACATTGGATCCCGTACTTTTCTGGTATGGCGATATCATCGTAGTCAAAAGGGGTCAGAATCGGGATATAGGGATCAGGCCTGGAAGAGAGGCACAAATTTGCATTGAGCTAATAAAGCGGTAAGTGATCCTAGTTGAAGTGAACTCTAACCAAAAATCTGAAATCTGATAGGTTCGTGAGCTACGCATTAACAGCAGGAATTGGAAATGGCGTTCAACTTGAATCCCTCATTTATCTGCAGTTGGAGTAATCGGTTCTATAACATTCAGCTCTATAGGTCGTCTTCTTATCGTAGATTCAATCCTTTGTCATGGATTGTGCATTAATCTAACAGCTGTGACGTCAAGCTTGTCCTGATCATCGAATGAGGTCACTCGTTGTATATGCTCGAGCAATTCCATCCATGTGTCAATATGACGAACGACGCGACGCGATGACTTCTGGACAAATCTGTCTGATTTTACTTCCTGTTCAACGTTCAACATTCAACACCGGCCAGACTTGGGCACACGCACGACAGGTCCGACCCGGCTTTTCACCTCGCAACTTGACCTAAATACGAATTCTTTTTGACGACTCGGAGTGACCGCTGCGTCCCGGATTCCGAGCTGCTCCGTTTCCGAATCTCGATTAGGCGATTCAACGTGATGGAGAAAGTGATCGGCCTGGGGATCCCCTGTCCTTGACTTCATGGGTAAAATCAAGCTTAACATTGTCCGCCAATCCAACCCCCACTCTAGAAACATTGACGAGGGTGTAGCACCCACTGTCTCCTTCTTCGGACTCGGGTTTATTCACCCCGTGGATGTTGTCTTCATCCCATGTAAGTCTGCATGAAGTTTTCATAGCCATCCTATTCTATTCTCTGAATATATCGCCGTGTGTATAGGGACTCGTGCTCAGGGCATTGATTAGACATTATGTTATTGGTATTGAATGGGATTCGGGATGGAGGGAAGAGGGATCTGCCCCAATCTGAGGGTCGAACATGGGATGGAAGCAGACAGGTGTTTGGTTACCCTTGATACTTGATCATCTTCGTGAGCCAGGCTCAACTTCAACTTCAACTCCAACTTCGAGCCTTCAAAGCAGGGGTGTTCACGCCATGTCACCACAAAATGAAATCTTTTGCTACTCCAAATATAATTTCTGTCCTACCCATGTGCACTGCTGTCAGGAAGTTGCCTAAAAAATGCCTGACGTTCACGATGAACACACGATGGCGCTATACACAGTCCGTCGAAGGCAGGGGGAACAAAGTCCCGGTCTCCTATGATTGTAACAGCGGCAACTCTATTTATTTGAGTTAGCCTCATGGAATCGGGTCAAGAAAAAATGAAGTTTACGGTAGTTCTACAGAACACCCACTTTGAAGCAGAATCTCGACGAATTTTGTTTCCTAAAAAGTGAGAAAATGAGCTGATAAATCCCAGGTTCTGGTCACCGAAAGAACGAACGAACATCCTCAAGACGGCTGGTCCTTTGTATCACTCCATAAATAATGCGAGCAGGATCGGTCCAGAAGAAGACGTTGGCTCCGATGTAATCACCAAATGATGAGCTTGCGGTTGACGCAGGACGTGCAGCCATATGGAAGGTGAAGAACGAGTCCTGATGGTTCCGGATTGCAACGCCAGTATGTAGAAGTCGAGTCGGTACATTTTATGTAAATCCAACATGCGGACACTTGAAGGGCCAATATGCCATATTTATCATCTATAGAGGTTGTGGGTCCAAGTGGTTGTTCTCATGCAACAGCCGTCCTCCATACCCAACCCCAGTCTTGCCTAGGTTTATTTCAAGATCAACTTCGACCCGATTGAGCATTACGGTACCTAACCTTGCTATAAACCTCTGATATTACTTCGTAGTTCCTCTAACTAAGTATGTATCCTTGGAGGCCAATGACGAGACCTAAACTAATCAAGATGAGACCAACACAAGTCCCCCAAGCAAACGGTAATACTGCTTCATAGACGTGGGTTAGAGTGACACCACAGAGCCCAAGCACGACCAAAATTTTGATTGGCATTGCCCTATGGGGATGAATCCTCGATGCGGGGGGGACTCGCCGGGCTAGACTTTCCATGAATGCAAAATTATCTTATAGCTCGTAGGCACACACCAATGTCGACGGTTTTCCAGAAACGGACAGTTGACTTGTTATTTTGACCTTCCGTAGCTGTTGCTGTATAAAATATATCTCCGTGGTATCGATAAAATGTCTATGAAAAAGGTCATAAACCAGAAAGGCGAGGGAGGAGGTACTGACCGAAAGCGCAGTGACCGGACCTGGTCAAGCGTCAGAACCTCGGGAAGGCTGACAAAATGAGAAACCTACCATCATGCCTCAGGACCTGCACAACACTCCTTGTGTCGACATCCCACAGGTGGAGGTCCCCATCATAGCCACCCCCCAACACAGCGAGGCCATCGTGAGCGAACGAAATGGGGCTGGATTCTTCGATGGCGCCCTGGATCTGCGTTTGTACTAACAAAGTCCCGCAGGCCCGACCTGATCCGATATCATATACATCAACACCCAGGGAAGAGGTTGACATCGCGACTAGTTGCTCTGCAGAGGAAGTTGGGGGAGCAAGGGATATATAGGCACTTGACAACCGAGGATGAAACTCGGAAAATTAGCGAGAAGAAAAAACACACCCGTTTCGCTCGATAGATCGTATAGTCTGACTATTACGCGTGTTCCATAACCTGGGGATCTGTCAGTATATTTCGATGGCAGTGAAGGAACGAAACCAACACGACACCATGATTTTCATATGACACAAGCAAGTTATCCTGCCACTGTGCCCATTTTGCGGATAGGGCCTTGACTGGGACATCCTGGTTGTGTGCAAACTTGGGTGGTTCAGGTAGATAGAAATCGCAAAGCCAATCGGTGCCTGTCGGACGTTGAGTCGAAATTGGTATCTACAGAGAGGGACGCACAGCCATTAGAATGTGACCAGATGCCAACCTCCTCTCCAGCCGTCGTTGCGCAGCGTGGGGATAAACGGTCTACATCGATGGAGGAGATGGGGTGTTGATGACCCGCGAACTGGGTGACAGTGAGCCTTGGACGAGGAGACTTGAAACGCAATCTTAGTTAATGGGCGGAACAACGAGAGAAGATGACTTACCGTTTGTTTTGTAATGCACAGCAAGTTACCATCACCCGTCCCAGACAGTAAGTGATCATTGTCTAACCAGACCATACACCTGGTGGGGGATTTTGGGTCGCAGCCTTCCACTGGTTTCATATCACTTAGACGCCAGATGACTATCTCCTTGTCATTTGCGACCGCCATACGCGTACCGTCAGGGCTAAAGGCAATGGCGTGGACAGTTGACTGTTCGGGAAGAGACCCATAGGGTTGATAGTGAAGAGCCTCGCGTTTGAACACAGAAAATATGCTGTAAAAACGACCAAAATCCATCGCAATGGCAAGAGGAAGTGAAGTCTTCCTTTATTCCGACAACACAGGCATGTTTGACACGATCAACTGACGGAAAAGGCAGCAACGTCGCCTCATTGCAGGACGGCCCCGACCAGTTTGATCTATGAACACCACGTTCAACACGTCGTGTAGCCGGACCGTCCAAAATCCGGCGACCTGAAAACTGTAACTCATTACATGACGTTCAAAACCTCTGAACAAAGGATCGAAAAGGGAAACCTACGATGAAAGGAGAGCCAACGTATAAAAGTCTCTCGGAGGCAGGGGACTCCCCAGTCACCTCCGACTTCATCTGCTCGCACTTGTAAGTCCACCACCCCACCACCCATCCACCTCGACAACTCTGATCCTCATCCTCTTAGATGGCCCGCAAACACACGATTGGACGACCTTCATCCGTTCGCGGTCTATACTTCCCACCTTTTCATTCGTCTATTGCCCGTACCCGCGTTGTCGGCGCGACAGTTCACCCCGGACATCGCGTGATTCCAGATTACAACTCTACCTTTCAAGGTCGACGGGACATTCCCGTCCGGGAATCGACCGTCGTCGTACAGTACGGAGGGCGGGTTTATTCGTTCCGCTTGGCGTATAGGTATCATCACATTTTCTTGAGGAACCAGGCCTTGGCGGAGGTCTGCCCAGAAACCGTCTGGCGCGGCGAGATGCTTGTCATGCAAGAGGGCAGTTTCAAGTCCGTTGTCAATATCCAGCGCCATGACCCGGCCCGCTACGCAGTTCGTCAGTGAGTCTTTGTTACGCCTTTGGATACTCATTCGGTGGCTAACCATGGACTTATCTCAGTTTCTTGTTGCGCATGAAGGATCGCCTCGACCAGGCTGATACGACTGGTACCATTCCCCAGTTCATTGCCGAAGTTGACGAGGCATAAGCTTCACTGTTTTTGTACTGTATCTGATGTGTATGGACGATATTATGTGTATCCTGTTCGAAATAATTGTTGCCTTACCTGACTACGGCCTGGAGGTGTATGCAAACTGTACGCAGACGATCAATATTCGATCAATCTCGGAGGGCCAATTTCGGAATCCTGATTACTTAATTATGAACACGGTACCAAATGACTTACCCATTAGTATTACAATCTAATCATCCCCGACAAATCCCCGACATAGCAACTTCAGCTTCCAGGTGTTGGACCAATTCACGCATACACCGAGTCCAACCCAATCTTACTTCCAACAATACACTACCATTTCGACATAGAAAGTCGTAGATACCTCTGAATCTCGCCCGTAATCACATTGCAGGCCCAGTAACCTCGTTATCATCACCCTGCCTGTCGGGACCCTGCAAACAGGTGTTTGGTTTGTCGATCGTGATTGTCTGGAGTCACCATGCTGCCAGATTTCCTCCATCCTGGATCCTTTCATTGACCAACCTGACTTCCTTTGTCAAATTTCGGCCACTCGACAGAGTTGAAAATGCCTTCGTCCTTTCATGCCTTTGCATCTGAGTTCTTTCTCACTTAACTCCCAGCAATGAGTCCACCCCCAACCGGAATCCCCATGGTGAGCTCCTCTTCGTCGTCTTGCGAGTCTGCTTCTAATTGTAACTCCAGTTAAATACTCGCTCAGTCACGAAGGCAAAACTGCAAGCTACGACGTCGACGTCAACTTCGACTTCACATCAAAGATCCCATGCCAATGCCACGGCGACTGACAACGGCCACAGATACCCACCAACCAGAAATACGCGGTCGAAAAAAGATCAAGCAACTCTAGGCAGTGTGGGGGAAGAATCTTCGGGTGGATTGGCGCCGTCTCTACCCAATGCGGACCAGGGCGAAGGTCAGTCCGTGCTTGTTAGAATGACGAGTTTGCTGACTTTCCCAGCGGCTGAAGAACCTCCTGTTCCTCCTTTCATCGATGATGCGCCAACTTTGGACAACGTCTCCGTTGAGCAGTTCCTTGTTTCCCAGGTCTCGCTAGATACCGCCCCCACCGGCGTTTTCAACGGCACAGAAGCCACTTCCGGTCGAGGTGTTCAGGATTCCACAGCAGGGCTTGTGTCCAGTACCGTTCACGTTGACTCCAACCGCCCTTTGGAGGAGGAAGATGAACTCATTGCTGGCTTTGCCGACTCGCCTCCCAGCATTCCTCACGTCGTGCACTCAACGACCCCTTCTCCGTCACCTCCAGCTACTACTCAAGCGGATTCATTTCGCCCTAGTGTCGCTGGTGGCAGTCTATTTGAAGCTGACGAAGGACCAGTCCCTACTCGTTCGATCATGGCGCCTCCCTCCGAAACTGGGAATAGAGTTGTAGCCCAAGGCATGGGAGGTCGAAGGGCATCGTTGTCGTCAGGTTCTTACGCCGCCATTTCGACGGGATCGCTCCTGCGCAGCGCCAATTCCGTGCACATCACGAGTTACCGACCCGGATCGCCTCCCTTGAAGGGTATGACTCACCATCAGGTTTCTACGCCTTCACCCGGTTTTTTCCCTCCAATTGATGCTGCAAGCCAAGCATTGCGCCTTGAACTTCAGCGGAGGAGCGAAGCCATGAGCGAAAAGCTTCAAAGAATTAGTGGCCTGAGACCGGAGGCGCAGGTAGGGCACATTTTCACTTCGATTACTGTCTCGGCTTGCTGATACTCTATCAGGTTCTACTTTACTCAGATATTAGGAATGCTGCTCGACAGTTTATTGAGCAAATTGATGGCGAGATATCCACTATCAAAGCACACGATCAATCCGGGTACCAGAGGTTCATCACTTGGATTGGGTTCGAACTGCGTGTACCATACGTTCACCCACAATTCCGTGGTCCCGCCCAGATGATTTGTGTTGGTGTTTTAATCGCCATTATATTGTCTTATGTCGTTCTGCACATCACTCAAGAGCCTGAGTATCCGGCCTGGGAGAAGTACAGGCGACACTTGTAACGAATTTTTGTATTTCCTTATGCGCTGGTACAATAGATAATGAATGCGATGTTTATATTTATGTGGTTGTGTGTGTCCGCATATATAATCGTATATTCCCCCCAGGCCAGCTGCTCAACCACATCGTCCATTCGGTGTGTATGAACAGCGCGCAAGTAGTAGAGGTCAAGCACTGTCTCATATTTATTTGAGCCATTCCTCGAACATTGTGTAGTCCGCCTCCTCTTTTACCAATGGACACTCGACGTTTTACTACCCCTCGCCATCGATGCGATTATGATTATGATGGGCCTCGGGTCTTCCGCCTTGGGATTGGGTTCATACTGAAACTCAGATTTGCGCCAAACTTCCACTGTCACGACGTGGTTGATCCTCGTGACAGTGCTAAGCGCTACGAGTTGTGGAGTCCGAACGCTGAGCTTGCAGGCGTTTTCCCGGGTGATCGTCCGGAAAACTTTTCATTAGATCTCCCGCTCTCGAATCCGAGGTTCGATGGCTCTGGTGGTCGGTGGGACTTCACTTTGAACCCGCAATACCTCGAGCTGGGGAATCTTCATCACGCCTTTATTCGTCGGACCACCTCATATTCGCTGATGACAGACTCTGCCGAGTTTTGGCCATTGACGAGCCACTGGGAATCACGCGCTACGTCATCCGGAAACATAGGAGTCGTCTCCCCCGATCTCCGTGAAGGGCTGAAGTCTCGGGCACGCAACTTAATGGAGCAGGCTAAATTTCTCGCTCGACAACAGGGTTTATCACAATGCTCGTCTTGGTTGCCTCCATACCCAGAAATAGCTTCGTACGAGTGGTTTGCAGGGCTTAGTCGACCTTCTCCCTGGGAAGCCCACGTTGATAACATAGCCTATTTCCAACGACAGCTCAAAGAACTCGCTGCCTGGGTAGAATGTGTCACCAGACTCATCGAAACAAATTTCTCGATCAACCATACGCGCTCCAAACTCTATCAACAAGACTTTCCTCCTGGTGATGAACGTTACTTGGGTGTTTGGGTTCAAGGGAACCACGAAGAGGCAGTTCTATGGCTTCTTGGCTGCGGGGTTCCTTGCTATTTTGTTCATCAATACAGGGAAAACTTCGAGTACGGGGAGCATATTGCATTAGATCGACGGAATTCTGTCATCAGGGGTTTCGTACCACAGGTCACCCCCATTCACTTGTCACCCGAACACAACCCGTATTTCAGAATGGCTCTTGATCAGGCAGCGCCCATCTCACATTCATTTGATCCACCAGTCCCATACACCTTCCGCCCAACGCATACGAGTGTCGAGATGCAAAACAAATCTGGTTCCTGGGTCCATGGATATCGGTTCCAGGTCAAGAGCGCCATCACCGGTACGATCACTTGGCCAATCACCCCTCCTGTTGGGCCCAATGGCATCCCTTGGATCAAGCCTCCACCAGTACTTGCAGGTGATAGAACTCGGAAGAAATGGATTGTGTATCGCCTTCAGGAGATCTGTGGACAACCCTGTATGCAGGAGGCGTCGAAACCGAGCAAGAGAGGTTTACCCTGGTATGACCGAGAAAATAGCCGAATCCTCTTCTTCGAGGGTGATCTTTCTCCTGTTCCTGGCCTCCGTGGACGTTCTGGGACGGATGATTATGGCCGGCCAGCCCCCTTCTACAATTATGTTGGGATGTCAACGGGAAAAAGTGACTGGATACCCATTGCTCACAAACGTACATGTTGGATCTACCGCACGCAATTCAGCTCAGGCATATCAATCCCAGAGCAGGCACCCCCTTCCCGTCCAAAAAATCGCAATCACGGTTCCGTTTTGCCCACACCTGCTTCGTCACAGCAAACTCCTCCCATTTCGGATCAGTCTAATATCCCGACACAACTGG
The DNA here is from genome assembly GCA_004369065.1 of Pluteus cervinus. NCBI lineage: Eukaryota > Fungi > Basidiomycota > Agaricomycetes > Agaricales > Pluteaceae > Pluteus > Pluteus cervinus. The sequence continues at coordinate 19,874 of ML208632.1, forward strand.
AAACGTGTCCAATGTATGTAATTCGAGTTCACCATGTGCATTCATCTGACAATTTTCTAGAGTTGTGGATTTGCCTGATGCATCCACCTTCAATGCTACGTCGAGTGAGGATTCCATGGACGTGGACGGAGCCGTGCTTCTGACGCAGCATCCATCCCCTCCTGCCAATGCTGGCACACGACAAAATGAAGCGGTGATACCAAAACCTATGGTGTTTCCAAACGAACCTGCAATACCAGATCAAACGGCAATTGCAAATCCGACTATCATTCCGAATCTGACACTCCAGCCGCCAGCGGGAGTCTCTACATCATCAACGTCGCCTTCGGGAATAATCGTCGGGGTCGATAACACTCCAGGGGTGGGTAGTAATGTGTATGTGGCCACTTGTCAACATCATCCTTTCGGTGCCTCACACATGTTTCGCAGTGGTCTGATCCAAACTGTGTCGATTGCCCCCGTTGCGGGACCTTCACAAGGTGAGTTTATGATGATTTTGCGATTTTTTTTCTACGATTTACTGACCAAAGTTTTATCAGCTCAAACATCTCGTCACTCAAGTTCGTCGAACCATCTTCGGCAACATCGTTTTTCGCCCTACCCCTCCAAGCAAGCTGAAAAGCCAGCTGAACCCATTTCAACCGATACGGATACCGGAGCGGAATTGTCCGAGTTAACGTTGCCACGTATCCTCGCTGATGCTCTTGCATCGTCCACTGGATCTCAAAAAGCGGCACTCCAACAAATTCTTTCGAACTTCACCGGCGGGCGTTATTTACCGAGTGCTTACCTCTCTGTTGACGTTTCCCCCATCAATGGCGTCAACCCACCTCTTCTCACCAATGGGCTTGCTTTTGGAACCTTCGTAATCAGCAGCAAAACTGGGTTTTACCTGCGGTATTGGCATATCTTATATCCGGACCTCCCGTTCATAACACTCGTCTGCATGGCTATCCAACGTGGACTCCATGTACGTCTTACTGTGAAGACTTCTGATATCCGGGGAATGATAACGACATTGCTTCGTCCACCCCCACCTGCATCAGAAGTGTTCCCCTCGGGGATTTCACCAACTGGTCTAGCCAAATGGAGCCAAAAGCGGAAGGTTGATTCGCATACTCGGGCTTGTAGCATATATGTTGAGGGCGTTCGGACTATGCTTCGCCTTCCCCGTGCACGGCGTTTGATCCTAGAAGGCGGCTTGCTCTGGCGAATAGCGTTGCAATGGGATGGTATGAGCCTCTACCAGATCTGCCTCAATGGTCCCTCCCCACTTGCCCTCCATTATCGTGTTGGTGAAACTCACCCAGACCTTGAGCTCTTCGATGATGGCCTACCAGACTCAATGATAAACATTCTACTGGGAGTTCAGGATAATGGCTCGTCTTTCTGGCCATCGCCGGCCCTGCTCGAGTATGGTGGAAGGTGGTACGGCCTTTGGAATGGAGACCTCGAGACTTGGTTCCAGCGCCAGGCATCAAAGATATCAGCTGGTGAAGCTAAACCATATTCGAAGACGGAGTGGCGGAGATTTTTCAGGAGTTTTCGGGTTGTTGAGCGCGATAATCCAAAGGTGATTGGATCAGAGCCGCACGCACAGCAGCTGTGTGACCGTTTGGATGCTGATTTCCCTGAACTGTGGTCGAATTGGACTGGGCCTTATCATGTTGTTCTTCGTGATGCTGTAGTTTGCCCATTTAACGCACAAGATCTCGAGTAGGTACTGTATGTGATTTTTTGGTGTTTTATTATGCAATTGTTCGTTCAATACATTCACGCATCTGCCGCTGGGTTGTTCTGATAAAAATCATATTAAAAATTAAGCCAAACAATTCGTAACGATCAGGAAATATCTACGTGCGCTGTGTGATCCTCCAACTGGTAAGTTCAGGTCATTTGGAAAAAAAGAGGAGAAACTAACCTTTCGCAGTTTTCGATTGGGGTTGTAGTGCTTCCGAGCCGTGCTCGCCAGCACCCACGAGGGCCACATCTTCTCTTTGAATACTAACTGACGTTTCCTATTCTCCCCGTTCAATCCACAAATCTGGTGATTGCGCTCAATCACATTCCAGCCGTCGTCCTCGCGTAGCCAGATGCAATGAATCGACCGGTCAGGTTTGTAGTTGATCAGGAGGTCGTGCTTCTGCGGTTCTTCGAACAACATATGTGTTGGAACCTCCGGAAGGGGTTCGTCCGTCGTCACCTGGAACCACGCAGTTTCATGCCCCGTATTGTAAACTTTATGGGTATGGCGGACTAAGGCATCTTGAGGTGGGGTAGGACTTCTTTCATGAGGTTGCAACTCGTCGGCGTGACGCTCTTGCTCGAACTAATGGAGGCGGAGGACAGTGAATATTGACAAGTGATTTCATGAGAATGGTACTCACAGTTTCGTCATCTTCAATCTGGCTAGCATTTGAGGGTTCTTCAAATTCGTCGATAACACTGCTTTGCGCGTCGCCGGGTGGCCTAGGAAGAAACTGAAGAAGACCGGTTATCCATGGCGTTGCGTGCCTAAATAAAGAACTCACGAGTGGCATCTTCTCATTACGATCCGGTGCGTCCATTTCCGCAAAGGGGGTGGTGGTGTCGCGGATGGTGGAATAGACAGTGGCGCGAAGGACTTTCAGGTCGGGGGACGGCGTGCGCTTGCGTTTGCGCGAGGGGCGTGAGGATAAGATGACTGTCGTGGGCTGATCGTCGTAGACAATATCAGTTGTCGTCGTTATGGTGTCAACGCGAGCCCCGGGAGTGTAGAGCATTGCTAGTTGTTGCAATGAAGGAGGTGAGAAGTACTTGATGCCGCCTTTCATATCTGAAGCCTCGTGGTCGTCGCGAAAAAGGGAAATTTTGATTTGATAGGTAAGACGAAAGTCATATGATTAGAGCCTGGCGGGAGGTCAAGACGTAATACTTACTCTCGGGCACAAGGTGAAGCATCAGAGAAAAAAATGCACTCCTTGAGTTCTCCTGAAGTCACGCAAAGATGAGCTACGCAACAAATGAGACTGAAGAAGTAGGTCCTCATAATTCACCACAACACAATACTCACAGAATATAGCCCAGATTGATATTGCTCAAAGCCCTGCATTTTCCACCAGCAGAAACTCGTGCGGTGGTCCAAAGACTACCAACCGTAGTTCACAATCAAAGTGCGAGAGTACCGGCTGTCGAAGCTCTATTTGAGCCACATTCTGCGTTGCCGATACAGAAAACGTTCGTTCATATCGTGAACCGCAAGGGCGAGAGAAAGGCGACGTTGCTTCTATGTTATCGGTATCACCGAGGACTGCCGGAAAACCTTGCATTGAAGGAAGTACAGAGATCTACCCACTGGTATGGGGACATGGTTGTGCTGCTGAAGGGCAGAAGAGACGAGTATATTGATTTCTCCGGAAGAGATACTGCGATGAAGGCAATGCGAAGGTAAGTTCCAGCAGCTGGTGGGCAGGAAATAACCTACGAAACAGTTTTCTAAGAAATACAGCAAGAATACGTCGTCAGGCCGAGCACAGGAAGAGGGGGAATGAACCATTGGATTTTCCTTGGGAGATCAACTGTAGAGAGTGACTGGTGCCGGTGAATGGTGATGCATTGATTAGCTCTCGAGGGTTAAGATCTTCAGAGCTTGTGTACGGGAGAGAATGCTTACATAATTGACCCGCGGGTTATGAGACGAGGGTGAAGCGACTCTTACTGCTGCTTACCACCATGACCATCCACTGCTGTGTGCCATTTCCCGAACCAAGGCAGCATGCCAAACGACTGTAGTAGAAGTTCAGGAGATCACTCAATGATCTCTTTAATCGAACCAGTCGATACAAACGGGTGTTGTTTCCGGAAATGGTGATACCTCTTGACCTCCCTCGTCGTCTCATCTCAAATACCCACGCATTGAGTGCAATTCACGTCCATGGAGCAAACTTGAAATCACAAATTGTGCTGTATCACTGTTGTATCCATTTGGTCCAACGGGTAGATAATTCTTGTTATCCAGATTTTTTCGGGTTGATGAATTTGCTGTCAGGTGCTGTGTCTCGACCGGGAATGATCTGCTATTATATGGCCGACATGTACAATTGGCAGTATGGCAAGGTAAGAACGAATCCCATCCGTTAATCAACACGCAGTGCTGACAGTTTACTAGTTCGAGGAAGGAGAGAGAATTGTTCGACGAGATCGATATCCCCATCATAGGTAAGTCTTTCCGCAATGCGAATATCTGCGTATTGTGAACTGACATGAGACAACAGAATGCGGGTGTGTTCGTAAAATCATTGGGCACGTCGAGCTGATGTAGGTTCAAATATTGGTGTGGGTGTGATCGTCTATCGGCTCACGATGTATACTCAGGTTTTTGTCGTACGGGCACAGTGCTGCGTCAGGACATCATCTGCGTTGAACTTTAGAGGGGAGACCCCGATGTACTCCGTAATTGCTCGCCGAAAATTGTAGGTGTGTGCAGACCGTTCCGAGCCGAGCAACGATGGACTGACACGTTGTCGTCTTAGCTACAGCCGTTTTAGGCTTCCGCCTTCGACGGAGTGGCTGACAATTTGGATTGGAATTGGACTTGGACTTGGAATTGGAATTGGAATTGGACATTTACGTAAATTGTCCCCATCCGGCCTATCCGTCAAAGCTTCTTTCGTGGTGTCAACTCAAATCCACCGGGAACACGGTTCAAGATGACCTCATTTGTATCTGGGGGCTGGCCTTCCCGTCCATATGGTTGAAGTATAGGGGCTTGTGTCTATATCGCAGGAATTTGCTGTAGGAGCGTTACGTTGGAGTGGTAAGTATTTCGCATCTGCCAGGCCGGTTGGCGTATCTCAAACAATTATATTCCAGGAGTTGTTACTTTCTCGGTCTTGAAGCCATGTATCGCTGCATACGGAATCGTGATTAGAGGTGGGTTATTCACTTGCCCTGTCTGGGTGTCGTATTTACTTGAGTTTCGAATTTCAGGCATATGACCTGTCTTTCCTCCATCTTCGTCCCATGTCCGCTTCCAATTCAACTTACGGGGAGATATAAGAGGCTCGAAGAAAATGGCGTTGCCCTACGTTCTTTATTCGTATTGCCTGTACCCTCACCTGCCTGTTCGGTTTACATGTCATGATACCGGGTTCACCTATGCAAGCATGTCCCATCTCAAGCCTCTGGGCGGATGGACTGTGAAGCCCCTTGACCGTGTATGTCATGTCTGATCTGGCCGTCGAATTATGATGGTACGCCTTCCTCTCCCTTTTCAAAGACGTATTTCATAACACTTCGATAGCTTTTAATATTGCTCAAGTCTTCGTGTGTACACACAGCAAAGGTTATTTCTAAACGGTAAGTATTTAATACCTGCTAGTCGGGTAAGCAGGTCTCAAACAATTGTATCCCAGAGGTTATTCTTCCCAGTTTGTCGGTAAACATCGGAAGTGCTGCCTATAGCTGCTATCAGATCATGGCTAGAGGTGGGTTATACACCCGTCTTGTTAGTCGGATGGCGTCCTCATTTCTCCTTCCGATTTTCAGGCATTCCACATCTGCTCCAGATCAAATTTATGAGACGTGAGAGGCTTGATGATGGCGTTGCCTTTTGACATAGGCTCTAGCCGTCATCTACGTATTTCTACGTGTTCTCGTCTCCTATGGACTTCTATACCATGATACCGGGTCCATTCATATGTGTTCCAAGGCAATGGAGCACATCAATGTTGATGTTTGTCACGACCTTAGAGATACGACGGGTACGTCCTCCCCTTCCTTTTTCAAGGCCATATCATCATATTTCGATAGCTTTTATTTTGATTCTCCTGAACTTCGAGGCATGGCCGGAACCAAATACCTCTCTTTCCGGACTTGGCCCCGTATCTTCCTCGTTGTCCTCGTCATGGACTTATATGTTCGTAGACCTTGTCGTCTTTGATTGCTATACCCTTTTGACGCGGTACCCGTTGTCAGACGTGGCCTTCGTGCAGAAGATCGTCGCCTCCGATCAATGGAACTTGTCAATGATCGCCATCGACTTTTTCGCAGACAATACAGGTCTTTACACCTTTCTGTTAAAGTGGTGGGTGTGTCTTCCTCCTCCCTTCGCACTGCACTCCCTCATAGCACCTCGATAGCCGCAAATCATGTCCCATCTAGAGAGGACCTTCTCGTATCCGCGAACTCATTTCACCCACCAATCCTGGCTATGACCAATTTGGTCGTTCTCAATGCCCACGATCCAGGAGTATTTAGTTGACAGAACACGGCCGGTGTCAACCTAGCCCCAACCTCCGATGATATCACACCCAATATGTATGTTTTCCTTCTTCCCTCGCAGAGCATTCTCTTATAGCGTCTTGATAGTCTTCAATCCATGTGCCTTTCGGTCTCCGTCTATCCAGCGAAGTGACTTTGTCGTCTTCTAGGCATCCCATCAGCATTCTCGTCTATCTGTTTTACCCTCCCATGGGCTTACGTGTCAAGATCCGGGGCTCATCTCCGAGATTGTCGACGTTTATATCCGTCGCAAGCTTTTCGGAATACGACCGCTACGCCTGCCTCTTTTGAAGGCCATTTTATCATACTTCGACAGCTTTCAATGTTGGTTCTCAGGAGCTTTCGGACAGAACCCTGTTTTGGAATCGAGTCCCTCTCCGGGACTCTTCGTTCATTGGGTCGCTCTCACGGCTCCCCTCGTCGATTTCTACCTTAGTAGAGCTTGATGGCCATACCCTTTTGACGCGGTGCCCGCTGTGGGTAGTGGCCGTGCACAAGACCATCGTCTCCGTTCGGCGGAGCTTGTTGATTATAGATTATTCCATCTACACGGACTAGCAATCAGAGGTAGGTATCCCTCAAGCTCTATGTCGAGTTTCGGTCTATCAACCCTTCTCGGAGACAGGTTGACGGGACATGGCTGAGCCCCAGCATTCAATAATATCACACCCAACACGTGCGTTTTCCTCCCTTCGCAGAGCATTCTCTCACAGCATTTCGATAGCCGCCAATCCATGTCTTCGTGCCAAGAGACGTGATTTGATTTCCACCAGCGCCTACGGTCGCAAAGGATGCTACAACCCATAGAGGCACATCCCGACGACGAATTGGACATGTAATTGGACGAGACTGTTCACCACCTCGCGAATCAATCTACCGTCTTGATTGTTAAACCTTCCGAGGCTGTGAGCATCCACATATATACGTTCTTCATACGAATTTAGCTAACATCGAACACAGATTCAAAGCGAACACAGTGGAATGATTAAATTGACTATTCCCCGGACGCTCGTGGATGGCATATGTCTGGTCGACGACGACGACGATTAACTTCCGGAGAAAGATCTTGACAAATTGGACACGGAATCGGACGAGACTATTCTGGAGCTCTTCGATCAAACTAGGGTTTTGACTGTTGAGTCTTCTGAGGTCGTGAGTATCAGTATATCTATTCTTTATATGGGCTTAGCTGACGATGTCCAACGTAGACTGGACAAGATGAACGCGATATCACGGTTGCTGTTTTTATTCCTTGGACGCTCGCGGACGGTGTATGTCTTGTTGGAGAAGAAGATCTCGACAAACGGGACATGCCATTGGACGAGATACCTCATAACCTCTCCCTCCAATCCAATTCTGCCGACAATGTTCAAGTGACCGTTCCTGAATCGGTATGTGGACGTGTGTTCCTATGTTTCTAGAGCCCTTTTCTGATCTTCTGCATTAGGTGATTGCGATTTCTGCGGTTACCTCTCTGGCGGCAACTCCAATAGGTATACTCATTGGTACCTCGAATACCTAAGATATTCTACCCTCTTCGCCTCTGTTCCTCGGTGATTCTCCATCTGTATCTGGTGAAGACATCAGACGGGATTCGAATCAAACTCTTTTGATCAAAGAACAACCATTGGATTATCAACCGGTGCGTATCCAAAATTTTCATCCACGTACTCGTCTCATATACCTGATAGATAACCACAACGAACACGACCACGGACTCTATCCCAGCCCCACTTGGCACCAACTCGGACGACGAACTCGCTCTCAATATTACCACCATGGCCACAACCAAGAAATTTAACTTCAATAATATCGAGCTCGTCGCTTACTTTACACAGGGAGAACAACCACGTGCAGTCGCGCCCTTGGATTCTCGAACTCGAAGGAAGATACCTTTACAATGTATCTTTAGCCTCGTCATCGCAGCATTAGTACAACTCCCAACCCCTCCCCAGCAATGGGTCGAGTTTATTCGACAACACCCTTCCAGTACTGCTGCTGCTACGCTTCCCCTCGATCAGTTCGACATACAACAATGGTTTATCAACATCAAGAATACCTTGGAGCAAGAGAATTTTTTCGGTTTTGGCCTTTTATCTGTGATCGTCGTCACGGTCATTGTGGTGGTTTTGGAGAAAATATGGGCTATATATGCTCTCTATTGTTTCGTCGTTGCCGGGATACTCGTTCCTGGTTATCTAGGGCTCGGTCTGGTTCTAGGACAGTATCGTGGATTTAGGTACCCTTTTGGAGATTTCCAGGTACCTGTGGTTGATGAAGAAGATGGAGAGGAAGAGATCCAAGAAGAGGTTACGCTGGTGGTCGAAGAGGAACTTATGAAGGAGGCTCAAGAGAGATGTACGACCGAGGCCAAAGACTCGGAGGAAGCATCATCAGAAGTCCAACCAAAGGAGGCTCAAGCGCCGATATCGGAAGTTCAGGAAGAAGTTTCCCTGGAATCTACAGTCCGAGTTGCGCAGGTCCAGGTTAAACCTAAGTCAAACTTAAAGTGAGTTCCCCATCTCGCCTCGTTTTATTTTTCTCATACACTTACTAAATTTAGCGCGTCTTCAAGTTCAAGCCCTTCCTGGCTATTGAAGATAACAAACACAAGGTATGTCCCTCATTTTCGTCATCTCTTATCGTCATACTCATCTTCCTCTAGATCGCATTCAAGGACAACAGGCATAAGATTGATGCGGAGCTGGAAGCGGTTGGTCGAGAACGCAACCAACTCTGGATTCAACAACCAGGATGCTGGGAGTTCCGACAAGAAGAAGAAACCCAACTTCAATTGGTCCACAAAGATGGCCGTGCCCAAACCGTGCAACATCTACATGCGCCCAGTTAAGGTGCCATATTTCGACCCCACTTCAGGACGCATCTATGGCAGGACCTAGCTCATCGCCTGGGTCTATACGGCGATGGATATCGATCACCCAGACCATGGCGATAAGCCTTGGTTCGATCCTCACTTCCGGGAACGCGCCAACAAAATCAATGTCAACCACACCGAGCATGGCCCATTCTCGTTTACAAGTTTTAGGGTGTCCTACCACATTGTCGAGGTCCCTGAAGGCACAGTTATACACCGGCTATGCGAGCAGATGTTGGCGACCTCGGTATGGGGTAACGCACGTCTCAGCATGGACTTCCCAGTGAAGATGACGTCGCCGGCCTTGTTGGAGGTTCTTACATTCAGTTTGTTGAACGAACTATGGTTCCAGCCGATTAGAAGAAGGGCGAAAAGGTTCGGTTTGTCTTCCGTCCGAACAATCCAGCTCCTCCGACCTTTCGGTTCGCTACCGGCAGTCTTGTCATTGTCCTCCTATGAATAGGCCGCATTTACTTCCTGATTCATAGACGACCCCGTATCTGGAAACCCACCTCGCCTGCCAATTCTCGCTGCATCTTTAGCTCAGGACTTCGTTCTGAGCCCCCTTCATATAACCTCCTCGCCTATTGGGTGATTAACGTATATGACCACCTAGGGCCCACCATCCCTGTTATCTGACGTTCTCTGGCCCATAAATTTCGTTCCCTCGGATCGCCTGCTTCATGACCCGTGAAGTTCACCGTCTTCGATGTTTCCCTTCACGACTCCTATCCACCGCCAGGTGGTATGGGAATTTATGTTCTCATATCTGCTGAACCCCTGTTCGTTTCCAGGATGTCGCAAGGTACAGTCGGTTGACCTGGATGAGCTTCAAGGAAGTCAACTCATCACCCTTTGGAAGGAGATGAGGACGGAAGTCCATGGCGGGGATTCTGTGATGGTTGGGGTCGGCAATATCACCATCTCCGCTTCTGTTTATAGATCAGCATACTGGAGGTCTGCGAATGTGATAAATGTCATTGACTGAGGGATGAAGAACAGACGAGAGCCTACGACAGAGTACTGTGATCTATGATGCGCAACCCTCACAGATTCTGTCTGACGAATCTTATCGTCAAATATCCTCCGGTCAGTCTTGTATCTTCGCCGCCAGAGAATGATATTGATTATATCGATATTTTTTCAATCTTATGGTATAGTTGGTCCATACCTACAAGTGCAACATCCCAATCTTGTGACGCTGGTGGCACCGATCGGGCTTGTACTTTCCTTCTACTCCCCGTCGCTCTCTTGGTTTTACTCTTCACCCTCGCTCGTTGCCTCATTCGTTGCCCACTCTACGAACAAGCATTTCCTCTACTTCTTTCCCACCACGTACGACTACAACGTGTAAGTCGAGACAAACATCGAAAAGCTTAATTGACGCCCGGCCCAGTTTATCATTCGGCTTCTTGCCTTTTTGGGTGACAGAACTCCACTTCGCCTTCGTCTCTGCTAACAATCGCAATGCCTTCCCCAAAACGAATGTAAGCTGCCCTTTCAGTGTATCTGGGTGAGCCCTCACATCTACTCTCGGCAGCGGTATCATGCGGCTTCACTTCCGCCGGAGAGCCATCAAGGTCACTTCTGTGCACAGAAGAGCGTTGGAACTCGGGGCTAGGACAACGGTTACGAAGGATCAACGAGCGCGTTATACTCTCGAGTTGGGAGCGTCGGTCGAGGTTCCGGCTGGCAAAAGTATCGTCGTTAAAGTAAGGCAAACATCCCCTCAATCAACGGCAAAGGATGACAGCGAAATCTCAGGCTGGTCAAATATTGTTAAAGCTGAAAAAATGGTGTAAGTAGTTCTATTTCTACCCCGACGTGGTTTTCTAATGGATTTGAAACATCAGTCTCGTAAAAATGTGTCGTGTTCCGTTCTACAAGCATGTCGTATCCCCACTCACAACTAAAACGTCACTTCGTGGTTAATCGTCCCCTGACTAACGCCTGCTGTCAACCAGTTCACATAGAACGCATTGGACTTGAAGGTGTTGGATTGGACTTGGGATGTTGGATTGGAAACCTCATGTTGGCGTCCATACGCCTTTCTCCCCCTCGATCCATCTCGTGGAGTCTTTCAGAGTTTGCGAACACGAATCAAGCACCCAAATGAATGACTCGATGGTGTCCAACACGAACTCAGCGCCAATAGTAATCGGATTGGCCTTTGGAATGCACTGGCTTCACCGTGGTCCCGCACCCTTCCACCTCTCTCTCTTAGAACCAAAACTTTCGTTTCGGTTTATCTTGGGCCCTCGGATCATCAACCCATCCACCCCAACAATGTTTGCCTCGTTAAGTTCAGTATCGAGTGAGTGGGATACAAGGTGATTGAGAAGGACCGGCAATTGGAGCAGTTAGCGTGAGTTAGAGCGCCGGCGTTAAAGAGTTGGGCACTGGCGAGCTTGAGCGTTGGCGTTGGTGGGCTGGGACGCTGGTGCTGGTGGGCTAAGATGCTGGTGCTGGGAGCTGGCGCGCTGGCGCCGGCGCCTTGCTGGTGCGCTTGGCTGCTGGCGCTGGCACGCTGACAAAACCCGGCACCGGAAAGGTTGTGGAAATGTTCGGGAAAC
>ML208633.1:17707-33309 GCA_004369065.1 Pluteus cervinus
CACACCCAGCTATTGCGATAGACGAGCTTTCTTGGAACTTGATGCTTGAAGCTCGGATGAACGAATATCTTCGTCCAACCATTCTATACTGGCAGGCATGTCAGTCGGTAGGATAATCCTACTCACGACTTCTTGAGGATATAGGATGAATCCTACTCAGGTATTTTTGAGCCGTAAGATAGCCCATGGATTGGATAAGATACACTACTTTAGGATCTAAGGTAGGATTGGATAGGATGATATAGGATGAGAATAGGATGCTTCTCGTGGCATAAGATGTTGCTAGGATACCCTGTAAACTCGGGAAGGGAGTATCTACGGGATCCGTGTTAGGATGAATAGGATAATGATAGGATGAGTCTAGGATACAGGGTAGGATGGTGTAGGATGGACTGGATATGAGCAGAATACTAGTAACGGGTTAAGCTGAGAGATGCGATAGATGGTCGGTAGGATTTGGCGTAGGATGGATTGATAGGATGTAGCGTAGAATGGGTAGGATAGATGTAATATCGTATAGGATGAATAGTATAAAGTTTTGCATAGCTCGGTAGTGTGCTTGTGTTTGATAGGCATGATGAGCAGTAAATGCAGCGTGGACGGTCCCACCTGTGTGGAGTCTGTGGAAAAGACGAGAATCAGCATGGCGTTAACAGACGCAAGAGGAAAATGAGTCGAAACATCCGATGACATTGAACGCATGGAGAAGGGAGATGTTGGTAAGAATCCGAAGGTATTGATGGAACGTTGGGCCTACGCCAGCACATAACATTAGGGCTGAGAGCGAGCTCGCCGCTTCGCATACTTGTTACGATGGCGGTGAGAGGATTCCCCGGATGATGTTGTTCTGTATGTGCGCTGTCTGGTCCGCGTCCGACAAGGACAACCTCAATATTAACCAGCTTGAAAGCAGCAAAAGATGGTCAGTAAACATAATGGAAAGGTCGCACACACACCTGGGCAGAGGAGGCGGTTCGTGGCGCAAGCGAAGGAGAGGCCGGGGGAAAAACGAAGAATCAGTGACTCTCCCTGGGTTCAGCGCTAAAAGGAAGGTGCTATCCCCCGGCCGGTGGGCTGGCCTGGTTCAGAGAGGATGGCGCGATGAAAGAAGTTGGTGACGAGGAGCCAAGGACGTGGCACGAGGCACATGTGACGTGACATCACCAACTAACCGAAATTCAACAAGGGGGTACAAAAACGGCACCTGGCCAATGAATTCGTTCTACGTAGCTTCAAATACAATCTAGATTATGAAAGAAGTATGACGGACGGTACTAACTAGGATACTTAGTTGGACGTGAGGAACCACTGTGGCCAAAAATGAGTGATATGTACCAGAGATTCGAAACAAGAAAACATACCGAGAACTTCTCCTCGTCCCTCCCGATGTGTCTTTGACGGGTTCAACGCGGGCTTTCTTCTTTATAGGCTGATCACCTGGACTAGGCGCCTCAGTGGCACGTCGCTTATTTGCCGTCTTGGTAGGACCTTTGCTTGGGGTCACCTTCTTTGTCTGTTTCGCAGTTGGTACATTTCTCCTTGACATCGAGGCGGTCGTCGTTACATTTCCCTTCAAATTCGAAGTCGCTTGCTTTGGGAGAATGTTGGATGATTTCTGTGATTTCTGAGAAGTGGTTTTCGAGCCGTTCTTGTGTTTTGACGATGCTTGGGGCTGCGGAATGGACACCACATCTCCACCGTCTTCATCATCTTTGTCCTCCCCACCGTCTTCAAACCCTCCACCGTCTTCATCCTCTCCACCGTCTTCACCCTCACCCTGAGCGTCCACCCCACTGCCCTCGCCATCTTCACGATCACTATCATCCTCCACAACTTCACTGGCGGTGAAGTTGTCAGCTTGGCCTTCACCACCACCACCTTTGTCACCCTTGTCAATCGCGCCTTCACCACCACCATCTTTGTCACCCTTGTCGATCGCTGGTGGCATTATTGCCTCTTCGTTACCAACACGCCCTCCATTATCGGCAGCTGTAGTTATGGTCAACTTTTAACTTGAGGGAATCTTGGGTCAACTCACGACGTGTATGTTCATCAAGAAAGTTTGTCAACGCCCCATGTACGTCTTTTCGGGAGGCGTCTGGGGCTATGAAGGCCATACCGTTACTGTCGGTAATGACAGAACCACTAGGGGAGCATGAGATATGACGACTTGGATATGAAAGGAGACGTACTGGAATTCTTGGAGGTTCCCGTCCTTATCCTTATACGACCCCATCACGAGAAACGCAATGTCCCCAGCTTGACCCCAGTCCCAGCCACAGAGATCCGCAAGTGCCGCCATCGCATGATCCTCGATCGTAAGTTGATTCCTAGAAAAGTTGAAGAAACTGGATACAACTTCGATGATAGCGGGTACTTACTTGAATATTTCATCTCGTTCAGGTGGCTTCTGCAATTTATCATTATGCTCCCTCGCCATGTCCTGGTACTTCGCTTGGTCTTCTGGTGGCAATGCCTTGTACAACCGATATGCCTGGCCATTCCAAATTGGCAGGTTTTTCTCCACGTCGATCGGCCCAGGTTCTCGAGACTTTTTGACTTCGTTGGTGATCGTTTTGGCCTCTTTGCTTTTGAATTGGAGGAGAGCGTTTGTTGCTCTCGGTTTCTTGCGGCCGGAAGGGGAGGACGAACCACTTCCTGGTTCACCAACGTACTTGGCGGGATTGAGGTTCCAAAACACCCGTTTGACAGCCTGGTGGATATCAGTCAAATTTGTTCACAGACACAAAAGAGTTCACATACCGTAGCTAAGTCCGTTCGATTTGGATTCCACAAGGTGTTCGTTACAAACTTGTCGATGAACTTGGAGAGTGGCACATTTTCGAGCCAGGCCGTCTGTTTGCCCTTGACATTGCGCACACGACGTGGCCCAGTACCCCCTAAGTTATTCTTCATCGCGAAGTATTCAGGAGCAAAGTCGATGAGGAACGACTTGTGCTCTTCCGTGAGGGATACGGTGGATTTTTCAGTCTTTTCGGTCTTTTTGGCTTTTTCGGTAGTTGCAGGAGTTGTGGAAGTGGGGGTAGGGTTTGGAGAGGAAAGGCAGGAGGCCGCAGGGGAGGAAGGGCAGGGTGTCATCGGAGAGGGAGAGCGGGAAGTCATGGTGGTAGAAATGCAGACCCAGTCATCCAGAAGTGAAGCCCAGTTATATAGGGAGAAGTAGACATGCTTTGAGGTCAAAGCGTGCATACAATTTGTTGGAGGCCATTGAGAATGCCTGAGCAGTATCAGCAGTGGCTGCCAGTGAAGTCGCAGAGAAAGTGGTGGTGATAACCTGGGTTGGGGTAGTGCCAGCGCCGGCACCAGTGCCCGCAATAGCACGAGGAATAGGTTCGAGTTTCTTGCGGATCTCTAGCCAGAGAACTAACCGCCCAGAGTCGGAGTGGAGTTCGGGATCGATCCGATATGTTACGAACTTCAACCGATGCTCCGTGTGGCACTAAAGATCATGATAAATGTGAGATGGATGCAGTCAATCGAATGTATGAATGAATTTACGAGATATGCCCAACAGCCGAGATGCCCGTCTGTGGTGATCATACGCAATGCACGAGTGGCCGCATTGTGTCCTGCGCCAATGCAGTACGCCTGTAAATAGGTGGGGTATGCCGACTTGGACCTGGGCTTAGGAATAGTGCGTGACAATAGAAGATGGATGCGTCTCTCATTCAATGCACGCTGCTCTGCTTTTGTTTTGCCACGTAAAAGCGGATCGGCATATGAGTGAGGACCATAGAAGCGAGGGTGTTTGATAGTGGTAGCAGCAGGTGATGATTTCGAAGGGCTCCTGGCCATGGTGGTGTTGTGAGATGGCCGTGAAACAGTCCCAGTTCACCTTAAGTACTGGGGCCGACTGGTTGTAGCAACACCTAAACTCGTGAATATAATTACAAGATTAAATGGTCAGTGCTTGTTGAGAACGGCTCGGAATGTGGTCAAAGAAAGGCCATTGGAAGGTTTACTCACTATTATTCTAATAGTTCTCCTATGATCATGAAAGACCGGCACGTCATCGATTTCAGTGCTGGCGTAGGTCCAACGAAATGGCTCTTGCGATTCATGCGATTCATGCCATTGTCGTTCAAAGGATCTTGTAATTGTGCGCGAGAGTCATAGCAATTAAACTTATTATTGGCCAAAAATGCCCAGACCAACCATGAACTGGCCAATTGTTGAGCGTTGAACGACTGCCAACAAGCTGTTGGGACCACAGAGTTGTATGGAAAAAAGAACAAATCTCGTGGTCTATTGTTACTCATGAAAGAAAAATGATTCTACACGTGGACAGCCCGCCTGCGAGCAGGTGATTGGGGTTGGGGGTCATACAACACTTTCGGCGAGTCCTCTTCCTGTAGAATCTCAACAAATCTGACCAGTTCATCGTCAGGCATGTTGGTGAACTTGAACAACAGGGCCTGATCACCAGCGTCTACCACAAACTCTGTGGTAAAGTCACAACCCAACCAGCCCTGATATTCACGCGAGTATACCTGAATCTGGTGATAATACTCCAGCCCGAGCCCCGAAAATCGTTGCTTATGATTTTGGAGGCACAATACCGGGTGAACTAATGATGCCACATCACGGAGATACTCTCCGTCCTGGCCCCATCATGTCAGCATAGTCGTGGAATTAAGATAAAGGTAAGATGCAACGTACATCACCCCATACCACTACTGGTACACGATACACCCCTTCCTTATTCGTGTAAAGTCTCGTCTCGCCGTGGTGTTCGTGGTGTTCTCTATCTTCATTGTATGGAACTACTACCGCTCGTTCAGAAGATGGGTCAATCGGAGTTGAGCGGTCGCAATTGCACATAGGACCGGTGTCATCCGGCGTAGCGTCGAGAATCAGTTTTGCAAACTCCAATTCCTGCCGAATTTTGAGCCATGGCAGCAAGTTCGTCGCATTCGTGTGATTTCTTGGAGCGATACGAGGTGAAACAAACTTGATCTTCTTATCGGACTTACACTGGTGATGACTGGTCAGAGGTTTACTAAAGGAACGAATCTTGAAACGTACATAGTAACCCCAACGTCCAAAGTTTTTTTTGGAAGTGTCCATCCGAAGGCGAGAATCCACGATATGATGTCGACCTATACAGTACTTTTGAACAGAAGGCGGAAAGTCATCCATCGAGGGTTGTTCAATTGTCCGCGAGAGGAGGGTGAGTATTCGTTCTTCATTAAGTCGATGTTGCACGTCCAGCTCCTTGCCCTGCAAGAGAGGATCAGACAACGAGTGTGGACTATAACTGACCACAGGCATCGGAAGGAATCAGGCAACTTCGAGGATTTGCAGAGAGATGCCATGGTACGCAGGCGCATGCAACTTTAAATATTGATTGCGAAGAACAATAAATTGGATGATAGGAACCAACGTTAACTGTCCTCCGCCAAGTTGGTTGAGCTGTACAATTGTTTCGGGGTTCCGGATTTGGGTCACATACAGAATTGAACCTAGAACATCACAAAAGGTCAGTCCCAGTATGGTCCGTTCGTAGGTTGAGCTAAGTTTTGTTGACTTTGTATGCAGGACAACCAACAGGATGACCGAGAATAACTGGATGCGTTGAGATTCGGACAAGCTTGTCCCACTTTCGACGCGTCGGTCACGCAGCCTATGACGGCAGAATGATCTATCAAGGCCAGTAACGACTTACAGAGCCTGATCCATCCGGCCTTGAGTGACCCACAATATGATCATGATATATCACCTCGATAGTAGGCTCAGCAGCCACTACGGCACTGTGATGTATCACATAATATATCACCCCTCAAATAGCGGTCCTCGTAATATATCGGATGTGATATATCACCCTCTTCAATAGTTTGGCTCCCCTCCTGCTGCGCTGATACAGCAAAGCCAAGACCTATTATAGTACTTAGCTGACGTGTTCCTGTACCTGCCAATCCCCGGTTCTGCATTGGGTTGGTGACGATTGAGGATTGTCGATCCGAGAACCCAACAACCAGTCCATATCCAGCCGGCGGCAATGTTTTCTGGGAAAAACAGAAAATTACTGTTGCTGGTCCTTCGTCCTTTCATCGTTCTCCCAGGGCTATAAAGATGGAAAGGTAAAAAGCCATCTCGCTCTATGTGGTAGGGCATTGGCGCATGTGAGCGTTGCGAAACATTTTGAACTCAAGAACATCAACGGAAAACATATCAGAATGATTTTCAGCTGCTGGCGTGCAAAACTGAACTTGGGGTACAATTGCTCGTAATCATACAGTAATGTTAAAAGGCTCAAGGTAATATATTCCGTTTCGTGTATGGAGAGGCAGTAAATGACATACGAAAGACTCTGCCTAGAATGATATGACACTTACAGCATGAGATCGCACCATACGGGTACTAGCTCTCCAACTTGGTCGAATCAGTGGAATGTGCGTGGCGGATACACACTGAATCTGTCGCCGTGAGGCATCATGAGCATCTGAGTGATACATCATCTGATATATCATGCTCGACGTGATACATCAACGTGATACATCAATGTGATACATCACCAGATATATTATTATTATGCTCGACGTGATATATCATAGCTACGTCGAACGCTGACCGCGCGTGGTATCACTAGCACTGGGTTCAAGCTACAAGAATACAAGAATGCACTACACAATGTTAACAAGAAAGGGTACACATGGAATTGTCTCGTTAGTATAGTTAGTCGCTGGACAACGCCGCAGGGCCCTTCGCCGTCTTCCTCTTTTTCAAAGGCCTAGCATTGGTTATTGATATTACGTGTCGCAGATGAAAGCCTAGGAGGACTTACTGTTCCGTGAGGGTTACAACCTCCTTAGATTTTGCTGGACGTCGGGCACGCTTTGCCGACTTTTCGTTGCTAATCGGTTCGTCAGCCACCAGGTTTGACTGTACCGGGGGTGAGGGTGTCGAAGGCGAGGGTGAAGGGGTTGGTTTCGGAGTTACTTTCTTGGTTTTCTTTGTCTTCTTGGTTGACACCGGTTCTTTGAAGGGAGCTGCAGCAGGTGGTGCCGGAACACCAACCGGAATTGCAGGGGGCAATACGAGGGTAGTCTGCGAAGATGTGGTGGTGGATGATATCGGAGTTACTCGTGAATCCCCCGCATGAGCGCCTTCGATTGATTCCGGTGCTTTGGATGGAGGCGCATGTGGTGCTTCCGGTGCTTTGGATGGAGGCGCAGGTGGTGCTTCCGGTGCTTTGGATGGAGGCGCAGGTGGTGCAGGAACACTGATCGGAGTTGCAGAAGAGTCTGTTGGGGGAAATATGAAAGTAGTTTGTGTTGGATGTCCAGGTGCGGTCGCTGTGGGAAGCGGTGTTGGGGTAAATACAGGGCCTTGCATGGGCGGAGGATCGCCAAACGCAGACGTAGGAGGAGTGGAAAAAGTTCCCAAGTGATTGGACTGGAGAATTGGCGTATCGAAACCCGAGCTCGAGTCCATCCCGAAAGTCCCGAAGTCGATTGCGCTCCAGTCGATGGCATTCACATCACCGGCGAGGAATGCGTTGAAACCCTGGACACCTTGACCTTCCATTGCCCAATCGTTTGAGGACAGAAGCGTCGAAAGGGATCCTTGAGGCGTCGTGAAGACGTTGATGTCGGTATTCGAATTTTGAAGCATTGCGAAGCTGGCATCATTGGTATACGACACATTCCCTAGGCCCCATTGAGACGTGTTGGACGTCGAAGCTAACATGAGGGCCTGGAGTTCGTTGGCGGTCAAGTGGTCCGGCACTTCTTGGTTCGAAGCTTGGAGAGGTGCGGCTTCCGTGCTTGCAGAAGGCTGGACTGCTGGGGTGTTGGATGATACAAAGGGTATGGGAGGGGCCACCACAGGCCGCTCGATTGCTCCTCCATTCGCGATCACGTCGATGACGGGTGTTGGAAGGGGTGGTACATCCGCCTCCGTTGACATGTCCTCGTCAGAGGAATCGGAGGAGTCGGAGTCGGAGTCGTCTTCTTCGTGTTCTCCACCTTGTCCGGCTTCTTCTTCTTCATCTCCTGATTCATCCCCGCTTTCGGTAGAATCCTTTGTGGGGTCATATGCCCGAGCACCACACTCCTCATCCGCTGAAAAAGATGTTAGTTCAATTATACGCAAGCGAACCATTGACGCACAATAGATATGGCGGATGAATTCAAGGAACTGTGTGGTCATCCCGTTTTCATCCACACAGGCCTTGAAGTTGTTCTTGCCGCGATTAGCTTCTCCAACGTACGTCCTGATAGAAAACGGTTAACTCCCACACGATTTGGTTGGTTTGGTTCGACGTACGTATTAACACCAATTGAACCTCCCATAATGGGGTCGGGTCCTGCACCGACGACGACAAAGCTCCATCCTGTTGCGGTACATAGGTCTCTGAAGTGGAGATTCAAAAGGGCTGGAAGGGATTCAATGGCACTGCGCGACGATTAGCAGAGGTCAAAAGCCGAGAGGGAGTTGGCCACGTACGCGGCCATAGTTGCAGGGGTGCGCACTCCTGGCACCTTTTCGGCTTTCATTTTTGCTTTCAAGCGATCTAACTCCTCAAAGATCTCTGTTTGGACAGATTCCTCCTCGTTATCAAAGAGTTCCCGCGCAATATCCCGAGTAACCGCCATACGCCGCTCAAGCTTCACGCCTTTATCCTTCATAGCCTCGTCAACTCGGGATTCAATCTTTGTTTTATAATATTTCTTCATGTACAGCTCGACTGGGTGCAAGAGCCGGCGACATTTTTTCGGGTAAATTGACTGTGGCGCCGGGCCGTTTTGTCTGGTATTGTTCCGAAACCAGACTTTTAGTCGCTGTGATTCGGCGAATAAGCTTTTATGAAATAGTAGTGCTAACGTTACTTACTTCTTTCCATCCATCGGTCTCTTCCTTAGTGCCGCTTGGCCACTTCTTGAACCACTTGCGGTAGAGGGTTATCCAGAAGGCCTTCAACTTCCCTTGCGCCTGGGCTGCCTTGTATTCAAGCTTTCTCAGGTTGAGAAAGGCTGTTTGACGGTCTGTGGTTTTGCGTTTGGGTGCCATGTGCGTGAAAAAAAAAAGGTTAACCTGAACTTCCAATTGGGGTAATCGGGGCTTGCCGTATGGCTACACAGTTTAAAAGCCGGTGATTGTGGTTGGTGCTCTCACGATCCATTCAACCATGTCCCAAGATAGCCCCCCCCCTCCATATACTCCACGCGCGCCTTCAAGCGCTGTTTCGGCCTGCGCACCTTCAAGCACTGTTGAGGACGGTGAGATGTTTCGACGACGATACTTACAATCATCAATGTAGCTCACAATTTTTATCAGGGGCACGTGCTTTTACCTCGGTCACCATTCGGTCATCGGCTCCTGCATCACGCCAAACGCCTATTGCTGCCGAGAGAGCCCCCACACCCACCACACCCTTAGCCGCCAGATCGGGATCGACTCCATCTGCTCGTACCGCCTTGGTGCCAACAACTCCTTCCACCCTGCCAGTGACGACAACTCCACAAGCAGCAAGTTCGTTGGGAACTCCAACACCGCAAGCTCCCTTTGCTACACACCCAGCGCCAGACGCGGCCGACAATGCAACGGAAGAGGCCTTGACTTATTTGGCACTCAGGACGATCGTCGTGAACCTCTCGCGAGCTACCGTTACAAACCCCCCAGCCATGGCGCAGGATGCAGAGGATCGCTGGTATACCATCCTTCGAGGAAGGTGCATTGGGGTTGTGAAGGGCTGGTTCGTCCCCTTTTTTTCTTCTCTTTTTTGCTCGTTTTCTCTGTGTGCTCACATGAATGTTCAGGAGCCTCGCTCGTCGTCTCACTGCGCCGAATCCCTGGGCTTTTCGCAGGAAGTTTTCGACAAGGCAGGAAGCTGTCAACTTTTTCTTGGACGAACTTGAGCTTGCCCATGTCCGCATTTTGGTTGATTACGACGAATAGGTCTATATTTTCCCTGTAACTACACTACATCTTGGTACATGAACGCAAATGCAGCCTTGGTTTTCACAACTTCTGAGTGCGATACAAATGAGGAACATAAGATTTCATCCACCCCCAAACTCGTGATGCGTACTCGTTCCGTTTTTCTGTGTGCAGCCTCCCAGCGAAACGTCGCGCCGAACTTCTCGAGTATGCTCGTTTCGTGCTTCAAAGCCGCTGCCAAGAATGATTCGAGATCCGACGAGGCTGTCTGTAGTATTGAATTATCTCTTGAAGCGATGTATTCGGTGCAAAGCGTCTCTAGAAATTCATGTGAATTGTTATGCACATACTCGTTGAATGAATTGAAAGAAGAGGGTGTCGAGGGTCTAAGACTGGATTAGAAAAAGTGGTAGATGGTTCATAAGCATATAGAACATACGCTAACGATGCACGAACAAATGCGCGTTGAGGTGCTGGTGCAATGCGGTATCTGGTTCGTCGTCGCGAGTTTATTTCGTCTCGGTTTCTATAATCCATTTCGAACGTTGTCTTTGAAGAAATTAAGAATAAACCTACCGATCGTAACTGCGCTTACTACGTGCCCGTTGGGCCAGTATCCGTTCCTCGGGAGTGTTGTATAAGCGTGGTCGACCCATGTTGACTTGGGTAGAGGTTGCGTACTCGACATGAATTCAACCCAGTATCCGGTCTTCGTCTGACGTTTACTCAAGGGAAAACAGAGTGACCAGTCAAGACCACTAATGAGACCGCCTTGTCAACCCGAGTTCATTGCGATGCTCTTCGAGTAGCATTTCGCTGATCCCAACACTGCCAGCCAGCGATTTTTGGTTTGTCGGGCGTACCTGAACATAGCCGGTATTTGTACCTATTTGTCATTTCAACCCAACTGGGTGAGGCACAACGGGAGTTTTTGCTTGCTCCATTTGTCAACCCCGCAATCCCCACCGGCAATGTGGCTTTACGACCCTCCTCGGTTCATCAACCAATCAGATAACGATGGCAAGAAAGCCTTCGTCGAGTACCTTACCCCCTATGCACGTTGGGCACGCCGTCTTCGCAAGGAAAAACTCTTTCTCGTCCTCGCCCTACCCCTCTGGAAGGACCGATTTCCGGTTAAGTTACGTGACAGGTTCCCTGAAGAGAAGAAGTTGGAGCTCATTGCATTTGACGAAGATGTAAGCTGGTCTTATACATAAATATGCACATATTTCACTAACACCTGACTAGTGCTTCCGAGCTCGTATATTCTGGGCTTGCTTTAATGCGGACCAGAAGGGTCTCAAGATAGCCGCTGGCATTGTTCCATGGGAGGAAATAGTGAAAATGTTGACCGTTGAGGAAGACCGGAAGCGCCGAGTAAGTTAATCACACCATACCCTCGTGTGACTGTACACCTCATAATGGCATTCAGCTCAAATCTTGGGAGTTCGAGGCATACTGGGGCACCATTTTGTCTGCACCACAGTACGATTCCCTCGTTCCAGATGCACTCAGGGTGGACCTATCGCGTCCATATAGTGTTCGCGCGAAGGAGAAAAATGATGCCTGGGAGGCACGCGAAGCAGAGAAACAGAGGCGGCGTAATCTAAGGAGGCAGGATTCGCTCGAGGAGTTTATTCTTGGATGTCAAATGTAGTATTCACGTTGTATCCTTGCTCCCCTCGTTAAAAAAATGTTGGTTCGAAAAGTTTGTTGAATATTGTGCGTGGGAATGGGAATAGAACCTCACGCGTGGGAGGCTGCTGGTTCTCTGCACCGTTATGCCAACTTCGCTGTGATTGAAATACTCGATGGACGGGCAACAAAGGTGAGCCTCCACTACCATGCGTAGAGCTGAGCGGAATGTCACTAACATTCGACGGACAGCTACAGATCTCAATGCTCCCCCAACCAACTCTCACCGGCATGTTGTCACTGTCAACGCCGACGATCGAAGGCGGTTGTCGAGTCGAACATCTGTGCTCACAACCGTAGCCCCTACCCCGCCCGAGCCTTTCGAAGACTCGGATGCACATGATGCCATACTTGGGTCGTATTTCGCTGAACTAGATCCAGCAGAAATTGACCGCATCGCAGATAGTCTTGACGATGAACCAACAAAGCGCCAGCGGACTCAGGCATCAGTGAGCCCTATTCATTATATCTCAACATATTCTGACTTAAAGTTTTCAGGACCACCCTTTTCTTGAGTGGATTCCTCTCCGCGAGAAGATTCTCGCGTACATCTTGAGTTTAGATAGTCCGGGAATGATTACGGAGTGCAGTGGGTGTCGGAAACGGGACTGCAAGGCATATTTTCGGTGCACGGAATGTCTAGATGATCGGGTGCAGTGTCAAACGTGTGTTGTGGATACCCATCGTTCCCATCCTTTTCATTGGGTCGAGGTACGCATTTCTTCTTTCGAACGATGAATGCAAGGTTCACCAAGTTATAGGAATGGAATGGGTCTTATTTCGAACGAGTCAACCTCAAAGATCTTGGCCTCCAGATACACCTAGGCCACCCATTCGGAGCTGCGTGCATAGCCCCTGCGAAAATCAGGAAGGACGAGTTTATTGTTTTACATACCAACGGGATCCATTCGGTTACGATGGTTTTTTGCGCCTGTGGCTCGGCCGACCACGACTACGCCCAACTCCTTGCTTCACGCCTCTTTCCGGCAACTACAGGATCGCCTCGTACTGCTGCGACGTTTCAACTATTACGTCGCTACCAAATGCTGAGCTTCATGTCAAAGATATCGGTGTTCGAGTTCTATCAATCCTTGGTTCGTCTTACCAACAACTTTGGCATCTCTGTGCCTGTACGTGACGTTTTCCTTCATACTTTGGTAATACTGACAGAACCCAAGGATCGCTACAAGGGTTTCTTGTTAATGGTTCGAGAATGGGCACACATTCGCCTCATGAAGCGCAGCGGCCGCGGTCATGATATCCGTGGTATTGCTGGTACTCGACCGGGAGAATGCGCGCTTTTATGTCCGGCATGTCCTCACCCCGGCATCAACCTCCCAGAAAATTACAATAAGCTACCAAATCCGTGAGTAGGTCTCTAACGTGTCAGAGTACAACTAATCTTTTGTCGTCTAGATGGCTTTATGCTCTCTTTCTGGGCAATGACGCGAACTTCCGACTCAAACGACTTGATGTCTCCAAAGACGAATTCGATCCAAGCTTAAATGACGGCTCGGCTTACGTTGTGAAGGAATCGGACTATAAAGACTTTATCGCATGTCATGGAGAGAGTATTGCAACACAGACAAGTACTTGTAACAACCACGACGCCATCAAGTCGGCAAATAGCCGGGGGGGGAAGGGAATCGCGTCGAGTGGTATTGCTACCATTGATGACGCTCGCCACGACATGAAGCGTCCGGTGTCTGTAGGCGACCTCCAAAAGGGGGAGCGGTACGTCAGTTATCTTGTTTTTGGCTTTTGTCTGACCGTTAACTATAGTTATGTGAACGTGGACTATCTCTTTATCTCGAGTCTAGCCCAGAATGCACCTCTTCGTGTTAGCAGCTCATACGACATTGCCTGCCAATGGGCTCTCAACCTTCTCGCTCGAGTTCTCATGTACGGTCCCGATTTCGACTTAGGTCCCCGGCGAATCAATTTTATGGTCCCCAAGTTTCACATTGCGGCACATCGGGATGAATGTCAAGCCAATTATTCATTCTACTACACTCCTTATGTTGGACGAACCGATGGCGAAGCACCCGAGCGAGGGTGGGCCGCTATGAATGGCATTGCGTCGAGTACGAAGAGAATGGGACCAGGTTCTCGACGAGATACGCTCGATGATCATTTTGGGGATCTCAACTGGCGGAAAACCGTGGCCATGCGTAAGTGATTGTTTTCTTCACGTTCTCAGTAATAACTAACACGGAGTGTTAGATATATCTTTGCTTGAAAAGATTCAAGAGGCGGTACGAGAGCGATCAGAACAAGTCGCCACATTCCTCGATCTTTCCGAATCCATTACCGTCAACCACCCCAACATCATTGCCAGTTGGACCTCCACCGTCCAGAAATGGGAAGCAGATCCGGCTCAACCCAATCCCTTCTTGTCAACGAAGAAAAGTGAGTATTTCGCAAGTGTACGAAAGGAAATGGTGCTGACGGATTTTTAGAACATTCTGTGAACGAAGTGCGACTTCGACTTGCAGAAGAAGACACCGAAACCCTGAACGAGGGAGAAGATTGCGATTTGGTGCACAAAGATATATCACTGGGCGAGCTGTTCTCTCAAGCGCTGGAGATCGAGGACCAACAGTACGTAGCATGTCCGTCATTCATGTTGACTTCCTTTATTCACCTCCCATATCACATTTAGACGTGTGCTGGCCTCCGATGTCAAAGGACTTGGAGCCCATTCCACTTCGTTACAACGGGCGAAGATCGCCGAACGACGGAATCGCCATCCATAACGATATAAATTCACTTTGGTAAAGGGTTGAATTATCATGACAAATCACTTGCACCAAAGGAGAATTATTATCAATTGATAAAGTCAAACTGTTAGTCAGAACTCATTTATTGTTTAAATCACTGGATCTATTGGAAATTTTTGGTATTTTGAACATCTAGCCATATGAGGTAAGCTTACAGTGTGTTCGAACCTTTATTGCAAACAGCTTGGAGGATTGGCCCAGGGCATTCAGTCATTTCAACCTTGTGCGATTTTTCTTTCCAGCAGATATGCTAAAGCTCCACAGCAATCAACCAAGCTGGAAATCAAGCAATTATAATAGAAAGCAGGAGTGTCTGGTTACAATTTGATGTTGTGGAATTTTAGAGTGTATCTAATACTTTGGATGTTTTGAGTGAATTTGATATTTTGGATATATTGAGTATTTGAAAGTCTGATGAATAGTTTGTCAAGATTGAGTCTGTTCTTGTGAATGTTTTAGTTTTATTCTCTGAGTTTATTGGCTTACAGCTATGTCATCAAGTACTATTGTCAAAATGACAGGAGATGCTGTGAGATTGGGCAACAGCAACTTGAACAATGGGGCTGTGGCAGGTTTCAGTGATGGCTGCAAGTTGGGGCAAGTGGATCTTGGGCAAGGAGGGTCTGAAAAGACCCAGTCCTCAGTTCACTCTGTCAGACTCCCAGAATGTATCTGGTGTTTTGGACATGTTGAGTGGTACAGTCATATGTTAGGCTAACCAAATTATTTGGGCCCAGGTTATTTTTTGGAAATTTGAATATTTTGAATATTTCAATTACATCAGATATTCAAATTTCAGCTGATAATAACAGGGTCACTTGTATCAAATTATTATCAGTTGATAAAGCCAAAGTGTCACTCTGAGATATGTACTGTTCAGATATCCTCAATATTTTTGTGGGCCTGTCAAGTCAAGCCACTTGTTTGATTCTTCCACAACTTGAGTCTATCAAGATAGGTGGATTGAGAATAATTCAATTATCTGAATAAATTGTTGTCACCATGTGGTAACTCAAGAATTCTATTTTATATCAGGTGCTACTAGGATTGTCATATTGAGCTGTTCAAGAACTGCTGCACCATGCCACAACCAAGAACATAAGACAATTGTGATTTGTCCAGCAAAAACAACATAGCACTTGTGTGTCCCTGACAACAGATAACTCTCTATTGATTGAGATAAATTGATTCAGAAGTAAAACATCATTAACTCATGGTCTGTGT
>ML208634.1:17680-33252 GCA_004369065.1 Pluteus cervinus
CGTCCATTGAAATCTCCTACATACAATACTCTCCAAACCCCCTTCAAACATATTGAAAATTTAAATATCACAACTTCGATTGGCCTTGATATTGCGGTTAACCACGACTCCCACACACGTCCCAAATCCCACACCAAAAGTCGAACCAATTCACGGGGGACTCGGAGCACGGGTGTCGTCGCATTGACAATTGATTATGATGATTAGATTTCGGATTTCGACAAGTAACGACGACGATATGACGACGAAGCATGGACGCGTACATTACGCGCACGGGTGCTGAAACGGTATCGGTGATATATGTTGATTTTGTTTTGCAACACACTGTGAACAAAACAAAACTTGAACTAGGTTCGAACTCCATCATGCCAGTAGTGATGCTACTGACCTCAGGTCGTCCGTCTCGTTCGGAGTCGTATCCATCCGAAGTAACCTACATCATCCATCCCCGACAAACAAACATAAGCGACCAAGCGTTTCATTATACACCACGCTTGGATTAATCTCGGACTCGACTCGTCTCTTTATCATCATCATCATCGATATCCCCAACATCATGATCACAAATCAGCTGGACCTACTTAGCGGTAAACAACCACGAAATTAATGGAATGCAACGAACGGATGCATAAGGATGCAGATATATGCATCATAGGTCCACGAGAAACCAACAAGAAGAACAAGAAGAACGAGAGGATAATATAAACTAGTTGAGTTCTCAACATGTCATCTGATCATGGATGGTCAATAAACTCCCAACTCCTAGCAACTCCTCCGGTCAGGAGTTGTCCTACATAATCCTACCATGGTCTGTCGTCGACATCACATCATCGGGAACCATTTAACCATTTTAGCGTTCCAGCTTCCCTCCATCAACTCTTCCTGATAAGTGTGTGGGGACCGGGGTCATGTGCAACTGTTTAGATGGTACACACGACGCACCTACTGTACAACTGCCGTATTCCATGTCACCCGGCGACTCTCAAGGTCAGATGGGTGCTCCAACTTTGAATAGATCTAGAAGAGCCCCAAGTTAGGGTAAATAAGTACAGTATTCATCCTCGAGGTGTTTTGAATGTTGACTTTTGGAGTAGACACTCTCTTCTATGGAAGTCGGAATAATAGAATCATATCCACGGCGAGGCGACAACTTGAATTGACACACGTATCTTACACGTATCTGGGTGGGTGCTCCTCTAGGCGTTCAATTCTGAATCGATATGAAACTAGCTCAGCTCCCAAGGTCTACAGCCGATTGTTTCTCCGGACCGTACGGTACCCACATCAGCGGACATCCTACTTATGAGGTTACACCTTCGTTATGGTTCAAGGCATATGTACTCTCACCGTGTATCACTTCAAGTTACTACTCACCCCCTTGCAGACGAATTCACGGACAGGCGATCCCGGTGTTATGATGGCAGTGGCGTTGTTCAATACCCGGATCAGATTTATATGACCGCGTCCACAGACGGAAGGACGGGATCAATAATATCATCTTATCAATACCGAGTGGCATCTACGCGACCGCCAGATTTGGATGGCATAACCTGCGGTTCAATTGCGAATTCTCCACTACAATATCTCTCATCAGACTCGCCTATCTGCAAGCTTCAAGCTTCAGGTCGCATCACAACTCCGTGCGCGTCTTGCAACGCGTATCAGAGTCCGAGGGAGAGTACGTGGCAAGTAAATAATTACACGTATAATTCATGATTTACGAGGATGATACTAGAGCCCGAATCAATGTTGAGCGGCGTGTGCACCCGACTACCATACTTGCGCGACAGCCTCAAGTTTTCTTCATCATGATCAATGATGGCGAAGAGCCAGCTCGTTCCAATCCTACACGTCATATCAACAACCCCTCCAGCGACATCCTACAAGCTTCAAGTTTTCTCTTTTATGATTTTACCCATGCACACCGATTTTCCGAGCTCCATACACGCCTCGAGGCTCCAACCGTCCAGCCGCCTTCTCTCAAGCGACGCAACGTGGCAGCCAGTGCGCCAAAAAGAACGCCCAACAGCGTAAACACACCAAACACGAGCCCATCATCACCCCGCACGAGTTTAAACGTTTGAGCATTTGAGCGTTTTGACTGCTTATTTTGACACAAAACGTCCAGGGTACGATACAGCTGCAGTTGATACCCGAAGTAGTACACACCGTCCAGCAAACCGAAGCCTAAACGGCTGCGTTGTGGCGGATGAATACTGTAGCAGAGGGTATTACACGTTTCGGTTCCCATATATGGGTACCGCCTCCAATTGCAATTGCCAAAATTGCCAGCCACCCGGAATCGGAATCGGAATCGATATCGGAATGGCCCGACCTCGGGATCGGTGTCGGGCTTCGTGCTGATGTCGGGATTGCAGCGAATTTTGTGATCGGATTGTGTCATAGCGCTCGGGGAGTTGGAATCGGGGATTCTGTGTGCTATAAACTGCACAGTCTGCACTGCGTCTTGGACAGGATAAGAAACCTGGGGTACACTGCCTCTCTCCTTGACCCGCACAGATCGAGTAATAATGCCGACGTCGACTGGCACTGGGGTGTCCTTGTATTTTACTTCCTGCCACAGGTGTTGTATTGTATTGTACCTGTAATAACATGAACAGGTAATAACGTACCCCCGTATAGGTTTGGTTTGGCTTTACGCTGCTACGCATTCTTTTTGAGTCCGAGTCGGCTTTCAACTTGCAGTGACCGTCGACGTCATCATGGTTCAAATCGTCCGTAAGTTGCACAGTACCGTGCAATCCTTCCATGCATAACTGACATGGAAGTTACCTACAACAGCCCCGGTTCAAATCTGAGGCCGCGACGCCCATGATCCATCGATATCGTGATGTTGACGACGTCGCAGCAGTCAGTCGCCAAGCTGCACTACGGTTCGTACTATCGCCATGACTATGGTTTGCTTCAAATTCGTCCACCACCTTCTATTCCAACCTGCTTCGTATCATTTCATCTTCTTGTAACATCGAAATTTGACAATAACGTTACCACATAGTCAGAACAAAGGAATGACGTGCCGGGCGGCTTAATCTCGAGGCACCGCATCTTCTCCTTTATTCAACACCTATTGTCAATTAACGACATCCGGGTGTCGATCAAGGAACCAATTCAGGATGTACTTGTCTAACTCGGACTCGGATACAGGGACTATAAAATAATAACACAAACAAGAGGACAAATCGAGGAACAACGTTATTGCAACAATAACTTTGATGGGTAAGTTGTCATCTTGCCTTTGTCTCGTCTTTTTTCAAACGTTTCAACTCCTACAGCCTGAGGCTAACATCAACCCATACAGTATGCGTCGAAAGCTTGGTATTATCCATATGCAGATTCCTAGGGTACGGGTACGATGACAACGGGGTGATATAGTGGAAGCTCAAGTTCCACCATCACCAGCGCAGCTTCGGTGTAGCATTGGGCGCTGAGCTGCGCAGCGCGTCCATTTTTACAGTCACACGTATGCTGTAGCTGGTGCAACCCATGCAACGGTGTTTTCAAGTTCATCCTACCATCACGCAGCAACACCCTCCATTGGACCGTTGCAGTGCGTTCGATGGTTCTTCCTCATACTCATGATGATGATGCACACACAAAACAGACTGGCCAGTCAGCAAGACTCACGCGTACAGGTTACCAGTCTTACAAAATCCGATCCTCTCGCAACCGGAAGTAGATATCCAAGGCCCCGACGGCACCCCAAGGGGCCAGCTGGGCTTATACATCTACCCCGCCTTGTTACTTCCATCAACTTTCTAACAATAATCCGATGCCATCGCTGTCTGGTCACCCGAACCGGGGCTCGAGATAACCGTATACCGGCGAATGCCATGCTCTGGGTGCCATCTCCTCCGTCTTGGGTTTCCGGGGACGCTCTTCATTTACCGAAGCGCTGACTCACCTAGTACGGCGAGCCCTCGGTGAGCCAATTATAAGTTACTTGCGCTGATTTGATCCGTTTTTAATCCGAGTGATTAGATTTGTGTTTGGATCGGGATTCTAAGTTTTGGGTTCTGCAACTGCGACGTCCACTCGCTCAGCGACTTGTTGGAATCCACCACCTTCCCTTGAGTCTGGTGCGGCACTCTCTGTCATAACGACGACACAAAGCATAAGCGGGCGTACATCCTATCAATTGGAACATCAAGCTTATCTCCTCGACATACGGACTTTGATGGATTCGAGCACAGGAATATGCCTCTTCCTTCGATTGAAGGCGCTGACCACCAGACGGCGTCAAATAGAACCGCTCTCTTGACCGTATCATGATATCTGGACGTAAGTAGCTGCGAGTCCTCATACGCCTGTCCTAGGAGCATATACGGTACATCTACGCGATGATCGGAATGGGACACACCAGAACGATTTGGATCCCATGATCAGATATTCAATTATGCGAAAGTGAGCTATAGTTGCCACACTATCATCTAACTCTATCACAACTCTAGATCTAGCTTCCCAGGCCAGGCGTCTGTAATATGCACCGCCGTGTGCCTACGATAGCATCCTTGGCCCCTGATCATAACTCCTACTACACGCGTCCGACGGTCAACAGAGGTCACCTTACCTGTGTTCATAGGAGAAGCAACGATCGAACTAAGCTATCAAGGGGAATGGCGGTGCTGGTGTCTATCTATACCACCTGGTTCCTCCTTTCGATGGTTTGAGCGTCCCGAGGTTGACGAATCCAGGCACCCTCCATATACACCGTCAGAGTCCTGGTCCTTAATTTCCTATGCCCAAAAGGAAGGACTTCTAGGCATAGGGGACTTAGAGTGTGCAACTCGAGCACCGTCCAAGAAAAGACAGCTCTAACATTGATGCAGATGTGCTACATAGGATCCTCTGGCATAAGTTACAATGACGGGTTAATTCTCCGTGGGATTACATCTACGACGACTTATGAAGGACTTGATCAAGAGTTAAAAGTAAGGTAAGGTTTTAGATTTATTTTGCATCTTAAGGTTTACGTTGAATTTGGAACTGGAGGTTAATTGCAAACCGCTGATACACTCTGTTCAGGAGGTCATGCTCACCATCATATCACAAAGTATATCATTTTGCGATATTGCTCGTCAGACTCGGAATTACCTCGAACCCAAGTTCAATAATCACCATCAACAGGGGCTCCCGGCCGCTCACAAACATACACGCGACCTCGACTCAGTTGTTGTAAGACCATAAGTTAACCGCTACATCAATGAGCTCTGACTAAGTTAGTTTATTATTAGGTGCCACATCACTAGCCTCGAGCAGGCCAAAAAGGTAAACCCTATTCCCCTGTCATACCCAGAACAGTGTCGCATTGCCAGTGCCAATACTTGCGTATACGTAGGTTACAGTAGGTCCGAGGGGAACTCGGATCCGACGGCTCCTATTCCCAAAAGACCGCATTCAAGCATGCTACATGTTAGCGGAGTCGGCGGTATTTTGGGTCTAAACTTAACACACTACCACAGCGTCAATCACCGACATGCCCAGTGATCCAGTCCAGCTTAGCCTTCGCCGGTCCACAAGGTGGGGGTGAGCTTTCTTTAACCTCCATTATCATCATCACCATCATCTCAATCAACTCAGTCTTCAGTGCTTACGCTAAGGCTCGGCTACCATAACTGAAGTAAATTTCCCCTCCCTTGGAGATCGGAGCAGATCAAGGTTGAAAGCCTGAAGAGTTCGATGCTGCGCAGAGTTCTTCAGTATCAGGTCCCGCTGCGGTGTTCTAACATCGAACGCAATCAGTCAGACTTCAAACTCGAGTGCCGAGAGGTAGACTGCAGTGCGTAGATCAAAAGTCTGGGTCTATATGCGCACCGCAGTTCGAAGTCTCCATTCACAAACACATGAACTTCAAGGTAAGTATAGCACACTTAGGCTCACTAATGCCCGAACGCAATTTAGGCACGAGGTTAGCAACTATCTATAGAACGATGGCAGTGTGCCTCCTCGAAACCGGCCATGGCACTCCCCTCAACCCTTTGGAAGCTTCTTCGCGGTGATACCATGATGCACGATAACAACTTGTTGACCGGTGAGATAATAGTTCCTACAGGCGGTGAGTCCATATGGCATGATACAGCAGCTATGCTAAATCAAGCAATCCTAGCCACTGGGCGCCGAATTCCACAATCGTGCTAGTATATCCCTCGCCGTATGGATTCCGACTCCGCCTGTCATTACAATCCAATTCGATCCCGTTTCCGAGATTCATTCGCGCCCCCGATCCCGACAGTCGGTAAGGGAGTGATCATACAATACCGACCATGCGTCCAATCCTACTCAGCTGTTGCATCGGATCAGGCCTCAGGCCTCAGGACCCGGATCCAGACTCGGGATTTCTGACCTGAATGCAGAAAGTTTGATATGCTGGTCTCCGGTGGCACCGCTAGTCCGCTACGATGTCATCCAGTGACGAAGTGCTATAGACTCACGTTTACACAGATACATGAATCATGGTCATCGCCTTCGATTCGTCACCACTCCCTTCGAGCTTACCCGCCGATCCTTAGACAGTGTCCAAATTCCTATACCGCCGGCCACGGTATCTCATTTACTCGAACCCTTCCATCCCTGTCCACGTTTCAAGTGCTCCCTGTGCTGTTCCAAGTTCCAAGTTCCAGTGTCCACGAACGGATCAATTTCTTGCACACAGAGTAACGAGTCCGGAGGTAATTCTAAGTCCTATCCTCATCGTCGTAGGTTCAACGACTATTCCGAACCTGCATCACCAGCTGCGGGAGGCCGTCGATGGTCTCCAACGCCCAGCAATAACATAACCTAAGTAAACTCCTCTCTGATTAGGTTACAGATACCATATCGATTGATCACTACCACGGTTGACCCACACCCATATCCATGGGTATGTACACCAACTGGACGACCCTCATAATACGGTCTTTTCGGTGTCTTCGAGCGATTCCCAAGTCCAAATCCCAACGGGACAACCACCATTTCTGGCTGCCATCAAAGTTACGTAGCACCGCACCCTAAGTACCGTAGCTCAGCAGCCCAGCGTTGACCATTCCCATACTCCATCAATCTCATCCAACCACGCTCGTCAAAAAGCCAGGAAACCCCATCACGATCAAACCAATGCATCTCTCAACAGGGGCTATGTCGTTAGCTCTAGATCTCCCAAAGACATTCTTGGGAAACCTTACGCTGAGATCGATAAAGCTTCACAGGTTTATCTACCCCTATAGATATGTAGACTAGGCGCGTGAGGTCGAAAGATCCGTTGTATTCGTACCAATCATAGGTACTATACATATTCCACTACACTCATTCTACGTACGATATCAAGAGCGAGAGAAAAAGGGACGTGTGCTTTGCCATGAGGCATCAACATTACAACAAGAGGAGAAGGGAGACGATATCGAGCATGCAAAAAAGGAGGAAGGGGTTGAAGGTCATGGGACGAAACCCAAGGCGGAAAAACGCAAACGAAAAAAAGGGTGGCATGCATAAAACTTTTGAGTCCGACTTCGTAGTGGTAATTCATACGGATCATACAGACAGGACAGTCATAAAGGAGTCGGGAGGAGTGGGTCCGTGTGACGCTTGCGCCCGCTGCTCGGGATTATGCGGTGCAATTAGATGAGGTCCCTAAACAGCTTTCTTGAGAATTTGCCTAACAGCACTACGAAATAGTACTTACGCAACATTGAGAGGCATCTCATCGATCTGGGTGTTGTAGAATTCTGATAGCGAGTCAGCAATTACGTTTTGCACCGCCGAAGGCCAAAAAGGTGAAAGGGTGCTCACGTTCAATATCCCGAAGCATTCGGACATCTTCAGTGGTAACAAAGTTGATGGCAACACCCTTGCGTCCAAATCGACCGCCACGACCGATGCGATGGATGTAGTTTTCCCGGTTCGTGGGCAGGTCATAGTTGATGACAAGCGAGACTTGTTGGACGTCGATGCCGCGAGCGAGTAGATCCGTTGTAATCAAGACACGCGATGATCCGGATCGGAATTCCTTCATGAGCACTTCACGCTGTTTCTGTTCCATATCTCCATGCTTTGAAAGTATACGGGTCAGTATAGCCGCATATATCGAGGTTGACTACGTACCATGGCTGAAACAGTAAACTCTCGGGAGTGCATCTTCTCGGTTAGCCAATCCACTTTTCGTCTCGTGTTGCAGAAGATGACAGCTTGCGTGATGGTGACTGTCTCGTACAAGTCACAGAGGGTGTCGAGTTTCCACTCTTCCTTCTCGACAGCAATGTAGAATTGCTTAATACCTTCAAGCGTCAGCTCATCTCGCTTAACGAGGATGCGAACAGGGTCACGCATGAACTTTTTCGTCACTTCCAGCACATCCGCTGGCATGGTGGCAGAAAGAAGCACGACCTGTGTATCCTGAGGCAGGAGCTGGAACACTAGTGACGAGGCACGAGGATGAGCGATCGAACATAGGAGAAAACATAACCACGGTACCTTCGTATATTTGGTCCTTGAAACCACGCGACAACATCTCATCGGCCTCGTCAAGGCAGAAAATCTTGATATGATCTGTCCTTAACGCCCTTCTGTTAATCATATCGAATACCCGCCCCGGGGTACCGACGACGACCTGCACGCCATCTTGAAGCTTTTGCATATCTTCACGGACGTTTGTGCCACCAACACACGCGTGACATTCAATGTTCATGTAATCGCCAAGGGCGATGACGACTTTCTGAATTTGCTGGGCGAGTTCACGGGTTGGAGCAAGGATAAGAGCTTGAGTGCCTTTGATACTGGAGTCAAGCTGTCGCAGGTGGGGGAGGAAGTGCGGGTTAGAATATGGCCACAAAAAGCGCATGTATCGGGAACGCGTATCACGAACCTGCTGGAGAATGGAAACAGAGAACGTAGCGGTTTTGCCTGTGCCAGATTGGGCTTGGGCAATGACGTCGTGGCCCTTTACAACAGGCACGATGGCACGTTGCTGGATTGCAGATGGGCGTTCGAAACTGCGATAAAATGTTATAAATGAATTCGCTGAGAGTGAAGATGGAATGTCATGCAACACGCACCCATAGGCGTAGATACCGCGCAAAAGTTCCGGCTTCAGATCCATGTTATCAAAACTAGGGGCATCGTTAAGCCTCATATCTTGTCCGATAATCACCCAGCGACTCACTTGTCGACGACTTGGTCCCAGTTGGACTCGATCTCGTTTTCGGCGACATCCTGAAGTTCTTCTCTGCAAGACAGCAGTGTAAGGATGAAACCTGACCCCCAACGTTCGGGAAAAAATGACAAGAACTTACGTTGACATGTATAGTGTAAGATGCTTGTTCCAAGTGTCGACTTCTTATAGTCGACAAGTCCTGGATGAAATGTGGGTTTGTTGTAGAGAATATAAAGCCAATCGATAAACGATGGTAGACGACGTTAGCGGTGCTAGCTGGGGAGTGATCTCAAAAAGATTTTTGCTGGCCTCTCATCTCGGCCCAGCCCGAGTCCTTTTTAAAGTCCGTTGTAGGTAATTTTGACTCACGGAAGGTGTGTTCCGGTCCCGACACTGAGTCAGGCCATGACCGTGATGACATGTACAGTCGGCTGTAATTCTGTAATCTTATCCATATTGGCGTTGCTAGCAAGCCTGCCAGCTGGCAAGAGATGACTTGAAGAACTTGGAACCTAGACCGCTGGACTCGGATTTATACTACCTAGTGATTCGCTGGCTGGAGCCTGATCACGACCGTTTTCAAGCATTCGTTTTCAAGATTCGTAACCGAGGTGGACAGCTTCAAGAAGATGTCCCCAATATTCGCACCATAAGAAGACAGACGTGAACTTTATTATGGTTGTCATTCAGAGAATGACTCCTGCAGAGTGTTTTCGAATAAGAATGCGAAGAGCGGACCCGACAGCCCGCCATTGCGCCCATTTAGTGTTCAATCTTCTCCAGTCCTATACGAAGATTCGACTCGAGTCCGGCGGCCAGAAGAAAAGGCAGTTCATTTCTCAGCGCTCAACGTTCAACATTCACAACCAGAAACCAATCAAATTCAACGCAAAATGAGAGAGAAGAAGGTTCACGTTGGAATCTATACAGCAGAAAGCAGGCTTCGCGACCTGCACCAGTCTCTAACCTCTCACCCATCATCCATATCCATGCCCCCGTATTCCTCCTCCTCCTCATCTTCATCAGTCTCTAAATCTGGATCCGGATCCAAATAAAACTGTCTCAAATCATGAATCGGTCTCCCATACTCATCCATCTCCAAAATCAACAAACAAAACCCAGCATCCGTCAACTCTCCAAACTCCGGTACTTCATAACTCCTCGCTGACGCCTGCGTACAAATGATCACCGCCTCCAACCTATCCACATACTTCGTCCCATGCCACCTGGTATCATCAAGATAATACCGTGATTCGAATAGAGCGATTAACCCCGACTGGTCGAATTCGTCCCAGAGATCCGCGTTTGCATGGGTACGCCGGAAATCAAAATTAAGAGCCGTAAGTTTCGGAACGAGTGGTACTGTGAGTCCCAGATGACTAGGATCCTCCTGAACGTCTTTGGAAATGAGAGCTAAAGGACCCAAGATAGTGTCCAAAACTGCAGGTGCGATATCAACCCACATGAGATGCAGCTCCGTGATAGAAGGGCAAATCCGCAGGAATTCAACCACCTGCGCTTTATCTTCTACCGTAGCTAGCATACCCAATCCAAAGATATTAAGACGACACTGCGAACGGCGAACGAAGTCTGCGCAATCTACGAATATGCCAGGGGTAGCGACGGCAATCTTGAGCATGGTCAGCGTCGGGGCTTCCAGACGCTGAAGTCCTTCAACGGAAAATATGGCGAGGTGGGTCAAACACGAATGTCGGAAGTTACCCGTAAAGGCAGGAATATCGCCTCTCGAAGGCAAACTGGGGCCAGAATAGTTAATTAAACGAGGACATCGCAATAAGTCAATGGTCGGACGACCGTCAGAGGCTTCATAGAATTCGAGTTGTGCCCAAGGCAAATCTATCCTGGTATGGTCCCGAATCTTCGCCACCCGGAGATGAGGTGCGACTGCGAATAAGGCCAATGGAGGTTCGGCACCGAGAAGGCTAGGGATTTCCGGGTCATCAGAAAGGCAAAGGCTTTCTAGACGATCAAGACGGCCTTGAGCTGCTTGTAACGGGCTCAAATCGCCACCTTTGTAGTCCAACTGTTTCCACACATGGGACCGGGTGACCAAAGCCTGCTGAATGGCGTGCGATAGAGTTTGGTAACGAAGGTCATCGTGGAACCTGATGCTCAAGAGGTGGTCCTGAGCGCGTTCCAACGCCAACTGAACGAGGTAAACAGTATCTCGCTGGTGGACGGCCGGCTTGTTCATAGTGATACCGATATGACACCAAAGGCGCGGAGTGGAGGTAGCGACCTTCCTCCAGGACTGGCAGACCTGGGATACGGACCAAGGCGAGAGGGTGGTGTCGATGGTATAGTGATATTGGGAATGGTAGGGCACGAGGATCTCGAATATCTCGATCAGGACGTCATCTGGGAGGTTGGTAGCCTCCTGCTGAGCAGGACGGTCCTGATTGGAAGAGGATGAAGCGGAAACAATAGCTGTTAAAGGAGGCGCCGAAGACATGCATGCGCAAGAAGGGGGGCATTTTCCCTCTCGTTGCCTCTGCCGTTTATCAGGCAGCGATTTGGGGATCTAACTGCACGTTCCGGACGGCCGAACGTGCCTGGATTGTGGTGCGTTTAATTCACGTGGGCCACCAGGGTCTCTATATCGTTCTTCCTTCCTTGAAATTGCAATTGACTAACAGAATATTCGGCAATTTATCGAAAAAGAAACGGAAAAACAAGATACACTGACCACATGAGGAATCACGCCTTGAAAACCCCCGCGCCTGCACAACTTGAACCTGGCATAACTCACTTCATGTGAAGTTTTCTGTTGTCCACAGGTGGTTAAGATCGCATGTCCAACTCGTTCGGCACCCACTTTTCATGAAGGTGGAGCTAGCGGTCTAGGTCTCCTCCAAAATTATCAGCACACCAGGTACGACTCATCGACGTCAGCCAAGCTGAGATGGCCATGATTATCGGCGACATCACTGATCGATGATGCAATCCCCCAGAAATGCGGTTTAAGAATGGCATGGGCCGAACAGAGGTAGGGTGTCCAGACCCAGTTGCAAAGGGTTGTGTCACCTCGTGTTCCAAATTCTGGGGTGCTGAAGAATTGCGCAACGCAGATCGAAAGCAAGGAATAAAGCAAGGAATTCGAAAAGCAACACCGGCTACAGCCTGAGTACTTTGCGGCTAAACCGGCGATTTATCGAGGACAACCGGTGGGTCACGTGCCACCGGCAAGATTTTGACC
Organism: Pluteus cervinus; assembly: GCA_004369065.1. NCBI lineage: Eukaryota > Fungi > Basidiomycota > Agaricomycetes > Agaricales > Pluteaceae > Pluteus > Pluteus cervinus. Next base: position 30,040 of record ML208634.1, read on the forward strand.
CTGTGAATGTTCTTCCCGTTTTGGAGGTCAGTTGCCTCGACTTCCCCGACAGTGGGCAAAATCCCCAGCACCCTCATGGGATACGAGTGCTTTGGTTTCTATCGACATTCCATGCAAACTTCAAGTTGAAATGGGCAATGTTCCATCTATCAAGAAGAACTTCAAGAAGAAGGCGCGCGAGAGTGCTACCACCTCACCTTCTTATCGGGTCGCAATCCTTGGTGCGTAATTTGCTTCCGCCGTCCGGTCATTCTTCGAAAGTCGTAATACCCAGTAGGGCTGACCTAAACCTTGTTGAATTTATAGGCCTTCATAATGCAGGTAAAACCACATTGGTCAAGCGGTTGAAAATGGGTTTCGGAGATGGTTTGTCCGAGGGGGAAGTGGATCAGTGTCGAAGGACCATGTATCGCAATGTCCTCGAGGGTCTGCCACTTCTACTGTCGTTCTTGTCCGAGAAGGACGTACAGTGTGAGGATAGGGATGTAGAGGTGAGCATTTGTCTATTCGTGTTACGTGTTCACCCGCGGCTGATGATACGACCTCAAGACCACGATTCGGAGGTTTTTGGGATCAACAGATTTGGATGACGAAGCCCTTTCAATTCCGTCTCATATTGGACTTGCAATCGACCACCTTTGCAACGAACCTTCTGTATCTCGTGCCATAGAACAAAATCGACATGAGATACCTGTTTCACCCAGTGTGAAATGGTAGGTCACGCTTGCTCGGAATTCTTTCACCCGTATTCCTCCCATCTCATCACTGAGTTCGTTTTCCACAAACTTAGGTTCATCAATCAGATCTTGCGAATTACTTCGACGAGTTATACAATGACTGAGAAGGATACTCTTCGAGTGTACGAACCCACCGTTGGTGTGCCAACTACGCATCTCTATTCGGAAAAATACATGTCAGTAACTATGATATTGTTTCAAGTCTCGTTCTAATCCACCCCTCTACAGACTCGAGGTCATAGAAGTAGAAGACTCGGATGAAGTTCGCAATTCACATATCAGTGGGTTTGGGCCCCTCATACTTTTTGTGGTGGCATTAGACGAGTACGACAAGAAGGTGGATGAGAAGGTACGTCCTTGCCTTGTAAGACTTCCGTTTGCTCACGATAATGAATAGAACCGTATGCATGAAGCCATATCACTGTTTGAGGGCATAGTCAATGCCGAACGTCCGAAGAAAACCACAGTCATCCTGCTGCTAAACAAGTTTGACCTGTTCAAGGAGAAGGTCGAGGCGGTGCGTCTCCTCACTATAATTTAAGTAATTCGTCTTGATATAGATATAGGGTATACCTCTGTCAAATTGTTTCCCTGCCTATACAAGCGGAACAGACGTGAGCAAGGCATGCAAACACATTATACAACAATTTGTCAGCAGGAATCGGAACGAGTTGACCGTTTTTACACAGTGTGTTTTGCGTTATGTGTTTTGCTAACTCACGTGCTCATTGTTTTTATTGTAGTGTTATGCAACTACATAATTCCAGCCATGCACTCTCACTTGCTCGTATGGCCGCGTAGACCATACCCCCCAGCTACGAATTCCCTTTCCACTCTTGGACAGGATGACCTACAGTACATGATCCTTCCTCCTTTCTTGGGTTACTGATTCTGAACACTGACACTTTATGAATCTTTCCATGATTTACAATTTGTATCTAATTCCTCTGTAGATACTGTAGATATCTCAACCTACTCATATAAAGGTTCATGTCTGTTTCATTGTTGTACTTATGTACAGTGTATTATAGGATACCTAATTATTGAACATTTACTCTGTGTTAGTGTTGTGTGTATGGAAATTGGCATGGTTGAAAGTACTGTGGGTGCATTTCTTCAACCTGTCTTTATCTTTGTCCAAGCAACACACAACCAACACTCTCTGGCTCAAACCTTTTCCCTGCCTCCAAGAAATCATTCTAGTTCTTGGCAAGTATGTAGAATATACAACCATCCTTAAAGGTGAGTTGAAAGTTTTCTGACCCTCTGGACACCACACCAGTGAAACTACTCACCATGGCCAAATTCACAGAAGTAGTGCCCTCAACATGTTTAATATTGAGTCACCCTCTTGTAGGAACTGGACCAAAAACATCCACCTAACAATGGGCAAATCTGTGAATTATTCTTCCCTGGCTAGACTTAACATTTCTTGATTTTCTAATATTCTGATCACATTCTGTAATGTATTTTCATTTTAGTGATCACAATATTGTATAGTAGTCATAGATTCTGGCTTTACACTCATGATGGCACATTCAGAACAGCCATGTCCATGTTAGTTATGTGAGGGATTGCTTTGATGCATACTGACAAGACTCCATGAATTAATTTGTGCTCATACAATAACTGTAAAGCTCACAACAAGCCAGCTAGTATAGTATGGAATAAAACAATTATCCCAATGTTTGATTACACTGAATTGATGATATTTCCAGTTGCAGTTCAACCTCAGTCATCCTTTCATCAGCATAGAGGTCAGGTTCAAGTTATTTTTTCATCCTATGTTGGATATCCATACTTGGTCTATACATACCAATATCTTTCAAAAATCCACAAATATTGGAACAATTATGTCAGTCACTGACACTGACTCACAGTCCGCAGATAGGTTTGGCTGAGCACATAGAGGGAAAAAATCATATTTCAGTGGAATGAGATTCAAGTACAGGAGGCTACTGGTAATAAGGACATAGAATCATACTTGTGATAGAGTGTAAGTTGGTATAAAAGAGATAATCAGTTGGTGAAAACAGATGTCCATTGTTCCCCATGGACAAAGTGTGTCCAATCCATGACAAGTCCATAGTCAAGTGGATCTTGAGAAATAGTTAAGAGAAGAGAGGGTGACATGTGTTTTCTCAGGTGTAAAGGGAGCCAGAGGATGTGTTTATCATCAAAGGTGACCCATTCTTGAAAGGAATGAGTTAGAAGAGCTGCAGCCAGCAGAGTATTTTGTGATGAATGGTTGAGGTTTACAAAGCCAAAACAAGGGATACAGTTCTCTAATGTGGCTGCAGAATGTAAGTGTGGAAGAATGTGTTTCTTGACTGGAAATTGCACATGGTGGTGCTGACTTTGAAGTAGTTGGCTGGTGCTTGAATTCCATATCTGTGCTATCTTGTCACTAGATCCTGAAATCACAACACGAGGATATGCTACAGATGTGATCGAATATCTATCACTCTCAAGTGGT